>JSUI01006349.1:0-43665 GCA_000833645.1 Huntiella omanensis
TGGAACTTCCCGAGATCCCAGATCTTCCAGATCTTCCAGATGACCTTCCTAGCCCTAGTCTCCCACCAATGCCGCATAGCGATAATCCAACGTACGTAACTGGTGGACGGCGATCGTTCTCGCCTGTCGCAGCTAGTACACATACGCGCGACACATCCTTTGGTGCCGCTGAACCACCTATGATTCCACGCTTCAGCGACCGCGCCCCACAACAAGTTCCTTCGGGACCTCTCCACGGAAGAAAACGGAGTAACACTGGTGGTCGGGTTCCTCCACCGTTAAGTTTCCGCGGCTTTAGTGGACCAGCCGGATCCTCGGCTTACCACGTCAGTAACGGTAGTATCGGGGCTGGCTCGATTGGCACGAACGGATCGTCAGATTTATATGCGCAGAGTATCATGGGGGGTATTTCAGGGTCATTGACTGGGCCTATTCAGGGTGGTAGTGGACCGGGGAGTATTGCTTCTGGTCGGGTGAGTGAGGCTTCTTCAAGAGCACCGGCACCAAATAACTTCTTTGACGCCATTGGAACGGTTCGCATGGAGGCTTTCATTTCTCCGTTGGCGTTGAATGGGTTTGAAGAAGATCCAGATGAGACGGAGGAGTTCAGAATGGCGGCGAGAAGAAGGAGTAAGGAGGCAAGACGACGGAATAGTCGGAGTCGACAGAGAGATTCTTATAATAGCTCGAGATGGAGTGGGAGCCGAATGGGTGGTGATGATGACTTTTTTGTCAGAGATGATCCTTTTAAGGGGTTCTAGTTGGGCGAGAGTGGTGATGGTTACGTTTCTTTTGTTCTGATTTGATATGTTTGGGTGTTTGGCATTGCTGGAGTTGGGAGTTGTAGGGGTTTTCTTTGTGACTTTCTTTTGTGAATACAGATTTTGTGTTTATTTAGTTGATTTGTTTTGTGAAGTGTGAATTTGGTGGCTGGATTGGAGGAGGCTGTGAATTTAGTTGATTGGATGTCAATGTACGTATCGGGATTGCGGTGGTAGGTTCATTTTGAGATTACCCGATGACATCTACACTTCTGGCTTATTCACATGATGTATAGGTTCTTTGATTTGACTGGTCAGGTAGACTGGATGGGTTAAGCACTTTAAGAAGCAGTATACAGTATAACCAAAATTCCATTAACTACTAGAACCCCACCACCAGACTTATCTACAACAACTGACCAAAGTGGCCCTTGAAAAACTGGCCTCTGTTATAAAGCATAGCCTGCTCATCCTGCCACTCAATCGTGTCCAACCTGCGTGACATTTCAAATAAAAACTTATCCACCGCCACAGAAAAATTGGTATAAACCTTCCAAATCTTGGGATATACCTCCGGATCGCGATGAAGATAATCCGGCATCATCGCGCAAATCTTCAAGGTGTCATGTTTGAGTGCTTCAACGGCACCCATTACGGTAGGCTGTGTGATGATCCATGTGAAGTCTCGTGGATCGTGAGCGGCGCCACTTGAAGGGAGGATCTCGGTGAGATCGCGGAGGGCGGTGAAGATTTCGTTGTGGAGCTTTGTGAGGACGGCATCGTAGGTTTCGGGGTCGTAGATGTCGAGATTGGGGTCGCTATGGGAATGTTAGAGAGGTAGGGGTGTAGGGTTCATTCAACACTTACAAGGGAATAGGGCCATGTTGATTGTCCATGTTGATTGTATTGTGATTTAGATGAAAAGGGCTTTGATGGTCAAACGTCGACAAATGGGAGATGAAGACAAATCGTGCAAGATGAGTTAGATGGAGAGAAATGGAAAGTAACAAACGTGAAGAAGACTCTTTTTGGGTGTTTGTGAAAAATAGGGTGGCTGCCTAACTCATGTCTACAATTTCTCAGAACAAAACCATTGAGGGTAGGTACACGCAATTTGTAAGTATTGTGTTGGTAGTTACTTGGGGAAATATTGTCATGCCCCAATTAGGAAATAAATTAGGGACGTCAGATTTATAGAATATGCGGTAATGGACGTCTGAGCATTGACGGGTCTTGAAATTCTTTCGTCGTGGACAGCGAGATTTATTAATAGAGTTTTTCCATTTGAATGTATTTTCGACAGGCAATGGTTTATCCTTTTTAGAGTTTCCCGACGAGGACTGATTGACGCACATATTCGGTAATTGACGACGAGAATTCACGTTTCGCAGCAAACATTAATATCAATCAGGTAATCTGGAGTCTGGAATCTAGATTAACAAACACTATATTTTGTCCATACTCCATCGCCATGCCATCGAAAGCAACCACTAACCACGACCATTAGACGCCGCCAATTCCTCCAAGTTTATCCTCACAAACGTCCGTACCTCCCTAGCGAAATCACCAAAATCCTCCCACATGATTGAAAGATCACGTAAAGTCTCTTGATCCGGAGAACTCTTCATGACCTCGTCATAAAAGTTGTGATACGCTACATCGACCTTTTTCCAGAGAGTAGCCACCATGTCTACAAAGTCCGGGTCATATCTGACTAGGGAGTCGAAAACGGAGAAGATCAGGGCTCTTTGAATGAAGAGATGCCTACTTGCGTCGATGAGTGTAGGTTGTTTTAGGACAGACGAAAAATTCTCAACCTTGAATGGTTTCGTTATTGTGGTGGGGGTTGCGTTGAGGAATTCGTTTAGTGCCTCGAACCATTCGTCGTGGTACTGGCATAGTCTGTTACTGTAGGTAGAAAGATTGTGTAGGTTTAAGGGTATCCTTGAGACATATTAGACGACAGTTTTGACGAGATATGTATGGATAACTCACTTTTGTGAAGACGAAGTCATGGTATACAATTGGCGTTTCTTCCTTCCGAGGTGAGAATTATGGTGGTAGAGTGTCAAGTAATCATGACAGCATTTAGAAAGAAGAGAGAGGTCGCATTATGAAATATTAAGAAGTTTTATATACAGTGGTGGTTGACGGAGATAAAATAGACGAGGACATATTTAAAATTGACTGTACTTTGAGATAGAATGAAACCATTTGACTACCATGTCCACAGAGCCTCACTTTCGGCTGATACCCACTCCTTGCGTCGGCCGACCCTGAGTTTCTGCATCCGTAAGTTCTAGTCAAGATACGATAAAGACTCGAAGACGCCACATGTAGTAACAACAGTTAGTAACCTTCCCATATCAAAGCCCCTGGTCCCGTCGATCCGCAGATGTCATCATTCAGCACAGATATCCAACGGTGTGCTATGCTTAACAAGAAAGACAAAACATTAGACGTCGTACGTTCCTAGACGGAAACTTCCGTTGTCAGAATGGACTAGCACTATTTCTTAAACTCGGCCAAGGAAGGGTTGTTTGCCTATCTGAATTGCTACGACAGAGAGGAGCGAAAGATGTCGACGGGTTACACATTTCACCCATGTGCGTGAGCGGCGAGTTTGAATTTCAAAGACTGTGCTGGGTGCTTCCAAAACCAGTTGAACAAGTGACCCTGAGACTGCTCACCAAATCCGGCATCCTCATGAATCCTTCGACAAGGGGTGTAGTGGTAAACATGTTGTGTTATCTATCTGTAAGCAGTATGGTGAGGTAGTGTCACGGGAAGTACTATTATACAAAGCACACATATATTAAGATGGATACTCCTCACAGGAATCACCAGTCCGGGAGAAGATTTGATGTATGTAGATACATAGACAGACCTAGTGGTTACGCTTATCTTATCTGACTCCAGGGACAGGGATAGTACAGTTGACATACAACCTCACCCTTTGAAATATTGTTGCGCGCCATGCTGCGATATCAATTCTGCAAACGCCATATTTATCAACACAATTATCCTGTGAACTTCATTTATCAACCACCAACATGCCAAACACCACGCACCAAACCAACCTCGGTTCCGTCCAACAACCTAAAAAGCCTATCAGTGTACCTGTTAGACCCCGCGAGACGGATAAGGATAAAAGGCGGGACGGTGCACTACCAGGAAAGAAGCCTTCTGAGCCGCCCCTATCGGCAGAGCAGCGCTTATTGTTACAACAGAACATGTTAATAGAGCAGCGCATAATGGCCCATAAGCACATGATGGAAAACTATCGCATATTGGCTCACCAACGCATGTTTATAAAATCAATTCTGGAACAGCAGCTCATGTTAGCACAACAGCCACTATCAGCGAAGCAGCAAATGGAGGCACAGCAAAATTTAGCACAGACAATGCTCGCCCAGCAGTTCGCGTTGGAAGAGCAGCAAACAGTGGCACACCAGCGTATGATTGGAGAACAGCACGTAATGGAAACGGAGCATATACTGGAACAGCAGCGTATATTGGAACAGCACGAAATATTGGGAAGGCAACGTGTACAGACACTGCAGTCGCAGATGATACCTCGTGCTAGTCATGTGCCGAAGGATACAGTGAGCACAGCTCAAGAGTCACAGAAGGTGAACCGGCAAGCAGCCCGGCAGGGTAGAGAGCTGGAGCCCCCCTCTAGAGAGAGGTCGGTATCCAGAGAGAACCCTACAGTCCAAAAGAATTTGGGTTTGAGAAAGTCCACCAAGCTGGGAGTTGACCACGCACAAAAAGAGAGAGAGAGAGAAATAGCTGAACGGGAAAATCCATCTGGCAAGCGCTATTGCCATCCTTCACACAGGCTCTTGGACGAGCTGGAAGATTGGCTATACGATAAGGACGGCTTAGACGATTCATACAATTCGGACTATGGGCCAATCGAGCTAGACGGGGCAGATGGCAGGGTCTGTCCGTGTCAGAGGAACTGAAAGTACGATATGTACGATATGTATGAGGGGGACTGGGTGGACCAGGTGGAGCAAGTTTTTAAATCAGTAAACAATTCATGGGGACGAACCGAGGCAGACACCGAAAAGATGCCCCAGCTAATAGAAGCAAGGATATCGTGAGCTTGAAGATTGAGGGTATACAAAATCATTCGAACAGATTCCATCCTGATCTGGTATGCACATGGAGTAGGTCTTCCGGATGGGTGGCTAGTATATGATCGTAACGTATAGACCGAGGGTATACGTTTCGGTTCGGCGTTTATGTTTGACATGTGGCGGTGATGGGGAAACCGATGTTATGAGGTTTGTATAGATCTTTAAGGTAGCCTAAGTGACTGCCCATAGATGATTGATAGAATAGAAAGATCGGTTGTTTCCATGTTGCACTCTAGTGAGCCTTTACTTTATCAATTGATGCGGGAACGAGTGACATTTATAAATGAGCTTTTGTAGTCAACAGTCGTGGATACGGTGGGCCAACTGGCACGAAAGAATTGATTCCCCTCATTCGATTCAGCTCTTTGGAGAAACGGAAGGGAAGAGATGGATGGGATGACAGTACGCAAAGAAAAACAGATGGCATTGAACTACCTCATGAGGTGTGGCACCTGAAAACACGTCTAAACAACAGAGGAATCCCCGATGGTAATTGAAATATTTTTCTAACGGGGAGAGTAGAGTAGACGTACTGTTTTTATAGAATTGCACGGCCTGAGCAACTAGCATCTAAATGATCTGTTTTCAAAATGACCTCAAGACGGTTCCATTTCAAATTACGATTCTATGCACATTCTTTGTTCATGCTACCGATCAAAAGGTACCCCCAGACTGTTTCCATCTGACCATAGTCAAGGTCGCAGGAGGGAACTTCATCTCATCCGTACTCCAAACTAAATCTACCTCGCTCAACTCAACATTCTTTGTATACATGTCTCCTGCCTCTGTTCCACTGACCTGATAACACTTGACAGTGGTACCAATCGGAATCCCATCCAGCTTCGTACTGATTGTCTCCGTCTCACTCAAATTAACAACAGCCAAACTTACAACTCCATTCTTCCTGGTGGCAGAAACATCCAACCACGGGATATCAGTAGCCCCTTGAAGCCACTTTGGTTCGGTAACCCCGGTGTAAGCGCCACACCGAAGATTAACAGCAATAGATTCTCCGCGCATATACTTACTAAACAGTAACAACGGCCACCAAGTAGTCTGCTTCTGAATCCCTGTAGATGTAGTCATCAACGGGGAAATAACATTGACACTCTGTGCAATATTCGCCATTCCAATATGCTTTGCCTGTCGAATGAAGACATTGAGCCAAACCGCTACGGCGATGGCATCCGACAGGGTGTAAGATTCCTCTGCGCCGTCTGGCCCAGGGGCTCTTTCAGGATCCCAGACGTTCCATTCATCGAAGCAGATGGTGGCCTTGGGAACGGATGGTGGAACGTTATTCGCGGCACGGCAAAGATCGATGAGCGCTGCGGTAGTCTTGATAGCGACTTCGGCTGATAGAGGGGCGGTAGCGTTGGGGAGATGCTGGTTTGAGGCTGTGTAGATATGGATACTGTGCATGTCGATGAGTGCCTTGGTTTGGTTCCCGGAGAGTGCATGAGGTTCCCACTTGATACACTCTTTGAGAACGTGCATATCCCATTCAGCCAACCCGGTCTCTCCACAAAGAATCAATACAATCTCCGGATCAAGCAACTTCAAGGCCTTTGCCCACTGCCAAGCTTGGCGGGCATACTCCTCTTTCGTCATTTGACCAATCTGCCATGGACCCCACATCTCGTTCCCCAGCGCCCAATACTTGACGCCCCACGGCTCTTCAAAACCATGAGACCGTCTCAGGTTGGCGTAGTAAGTGTCACCTGTGCCATTGCAGTACTCAACCCAGCCCATGGCCTCGTCGAGTGTGCCGGTTCCAAAGTTCAACGCAAAGTAAGGCTCTGTTCCAACAACCTTACACCAAGTCAAGAACTCATTGGTACCAAAGGTGTTCGGCTCCATGCCGGCCCATGCCAACTCAACACTGTTAGGGTTAATATCGAGATCCAAGGGTTATGTAAGTCGGAAGACGGGACTTACCGTTTAGGGCGTTTTTCAACGGGACCGACGCCGTCTAGCCAATGGTAGGTTGCGACAAAGTTACCACCAGGATAGCGAACTACGGGGACGTCGAGCTCTTTTAGGGCCTCAATGACGTCGCGGCGGAACCCATTCTCGTCAGACAGAGGGTTTCCGGGGTCGTAGATGCCGCCGTAGATGCATCGGCCCATATGTCTATGTCATGTTAGTTTTGAGAAGAATCGAGAAGACAAATTTGGTGACATACTCTGTGAAACCGCCATAAATGAGGTCATTCACCTCTGCAACCGGATGTTCCGGGAAAACGGAAAGACGAACCTCCTCGTCATCACTACTCCGGGAAAATGATACTGACATGGTAACGGTAACTCGTGACGTTTACAAAGNGGGTCGTAGATGCCGCCGTAGATGCATCGGCCCATGTGTCTATGTCATGTTAATTTTGAGAAGAATCGAGAAGACAAATTTGGTGACATACTCTGTGAAACCACCATAAATGAGGTCATTCACCTCTGCAACCGGATGTTCCGGGAAAACGGAAAGACGAACCTCCTCGTCATCACTACTCCGGGAAAATGATACTGACATGGTAACGGTAACTCGTGACGTTTACAAAGTGACTCGAAGCGACTAACAACCACGAAAAAAGTTGCGGCTCCCAATACTTCTAATACTCCACACATTCCATGTCCATCACACGCCCGGATTGGAGTACTGAAATTCTCCGACTGGCGCGGGTCTCATTGGCGCATCCTGATTGGTGCGCTTGTACGCTCAAAGAAAGTGTCTATTCGCGGCTATGGTTACTGTGAATCTCGTGATGCGGTTTTTATATTTCCGCGAAATGGTATTCTATTCGGGCGTGAAGGCGGGGGAAGAACCACATGGAGTAGAGTTTTACTTGCAGTGAGAAACGCCGGATTGGGACATGGCATGTGGGGACGGGGCTTCCCCGGATTTTGAGATTGTGGGGTACCTGGGGTTGGGAAGTATATAAGTGAGGTCTAGGGCTGAGCCAAGAGACATTGGAATTCGTCCCATCATCATCGCAACCATGGCGCTTCCTCCTAAGTGGTATCAAGTAAGCTGACATGTCAACGCTACGCTGACACATTCAACTAACACCCCCAGTTTTTAATCTCCCTCCTAGCCTCTCTAGGCTCTCTTCTATACGGTTATGACCTCGGTGTAATCGCCGAAGCCATTGCTTCTCCTTCCTTCAATACCAGGTTTAGTCCCAACTCGAAAGAGACCGGGGCAATCGTATCTGTCTTCACCGGCGGTGCCTTTTTTGGAGCTGCTGTTGCTGGTTACACGGGTGATAGTCTGGGTAGAAAGTATACGATCCTGATTGGTGCACTGATCTTTTGTCTTGGCGGCGGCTTACAAACTGGGGCTGCCAACATCCATTATTTGTATGCGGGAAGAGCTATTGCGGGATTGGGTGTTGGTGTGTTGACTATGATTGTGCCTCTTTATCAGGCGGAGTTATGTCACCCTAGTATCCGTGGTCGTGTAACTGCACTTCAGCAATTCATGCTGGGTGTTGGTGCCCTTGTAGCCAGCTGGGTATCCTACGGTATGTCTACTTATTCTATTCCCAAATAACCCCATCTAACATTCCTAGGAACCTATATCGGATTCGCTGACGATGACGACCGCCAATGGCGTGTCTCTCTCGGCCTCCAAGTTCTCCCCGCCGGTATTCTCGCCATCCTCATCCTCGGCTTCCCCGAATCTCCCCGTTGGCTCCTCTCCCAAGATCGTCAACAAGAGGGTCTTGAAACGCTCGCCCGTCTCCACTCCTCAGGGGACACCAACGACGCCTTCGTCCAAGCTGAATACGGAGAAATCCTGCGTAGTATCGAGGTTGACAGACAACAAGCGGCCAAGTCTTACGTGGAACTCTTTTCTGATCCGGCTTCCGTCCGGAGATTACTCTTGGCGTGTGCAATCCAAGGAAGTGTCCAGATGACAGGTGTCTCTGCTATTCAATACTACAGTGTAGAAATCTATAGCAAGATCGGCATCAAAGGAAACGACACACTGAAGTACCAAGCCATCTCCAGCGTCATTGCCTTGGTCGCCCAGTTCCTCTGCATGATGTTCATCGACCGCTTCGGCCGACGAGTCCCCTTGATCATCGGAAACCTTGGTAACTGCGTCACCTTCATCATTGCGACGATTCTCCTGGCGAAATTCCCGCCGGGTACTGATTCATCTGGTGGTGCTGCTGGGTGGGGATTCATTGCGATGACTTGGCTTTATAACTTCTGTTTCTCGGCGACTTGTGGCCCGTTGAGTTGGATTATTCCCGCTGAGATCTTTGATACACGGACGAGAGCAAAGGGTGTTGCTATTGCGGCTATGATTTCCTTTGGGTTTAACACTATGATTGGTCAGACTACAAGTGTAGCTCTGGATGATAAGCATGGGATTGGCTGGAAGTGGTATATCCTTTTCATCGTCTGCAACTTCACCAACGCCGTCTTCTTCTGGGCCGTGTTGCCTGAGACGGCGAAGAGACCTCTGGAGGAGATGCGCTATCTATTCAGTGAGGCGCCATGGTTTGTCCCGGGACGGAGTTTCAAGAGGTGGAAAGCTAGTGATGCTGCTATGACGCAAGAAAACGAGAAGGAGGAGCATATCGCATCAGTTGAGCACAAGGAGACGTCAGTGTGAAGTGGTACAAGGAAACAGGATATCTTTTACACATAATCAAACAAACTAATTCAAACAAATTCAAATGCCACGACCAGAGTACTTCTCAGAGTCAACCAAGTGATCACAGTTAATACCAACCATAGCCTCGCCCAGACCTTTGCTGCACTCGGCCAACACCTTGGCATCCTTGTAGTGTGTAACTGCGCGAACAATAGCCTTAGCTCTCTTAGCCGGGTCACCAGACTTGAAGATACCAGAACCAACAAAGACACCATCACAGCCCAACTGCATCATCATAGCAGCGTCCGCAGGGGTCGCAACACCGCCAGCCGCAAAGTTAACAACGGGAAGTCTTCCCAACTCAGCAGTCTGCTGCAGAAGCGCCGCATCAACGCCAATTTCTCTCGCCAGAGCACGAATACCCAGGACACCCTCAGCCTCAAGGATAGCCTTAGCCCGCGCAATGTCCTTCTTGAGGGTCTTGACGTGAGTGACAGCCTCAACGACATCACCAGTACCAGCTTCACCCTTAGTCCGAATCATAGCAGCACCCTCCTTGATTCTGCGGAGAGCCTCACCAAGGTTACGGCAACCACAGACGAACGGCACCTTGAAGTCATTCTTCTCAATGTGAGCCTCCCGATCAGCCATAGTCAACACCTCACTCTCATCAACAAAGTCCACGCCCAGAGCCTCCAGAATCTGGCACTCAACAAAGTGACCGATTCTAGCCTTCGCCATGACAGGAATGGTAACAGCGGCTTGAATCTCGGCGATCATAGCAGGGTCGGACATACGGGCAACACCACCGTCACGGCGGATATCGGCGGGGACTCTCTCAAGGGCCATGACGGCGCAGGCGCCGGCTTCTTCGGCAATGCGGGCTTGAACGGGGTCGGTGACGTCCATGATGACACCGCCCTTGAGCATCTGGGCGAGGGCAGCTTTGACGGCGAAGTCTTGCTGGACGGGACCGGTAGGGTCGACGGTGATGACGGAAGGAAGGCCGGACATTTTGGTTTGTTGTGGGGTAATTTTGAATGTGTGTAGAAAGTGATTATTTAGCTAAGAGGCCGTGGAAATGGAAATTCAAGATTGTGATGTATAGATAAGTTTTCAATTTCAATATAGACAATTCTACGATTTCAAGCCCGTTTTATATTCCGCCAAATCTGTGTAATCGCCGAATCTGACTCACGGCTCCGTCTCTCGCCGCCGCCAATCAGAGAAACAGTGCCAAAGGCACCTGTAAAGCCCGCTATTAACAACTAGCAACCGCCATCGCCTATCAACGGCCAGAACCGGCAGTCAACACAACCGGGTGTCGCGGCAGTCGCAAGCACGCCCTTGTGAATAGTCATGACCAATAAATGGACAGCTCCAAATAGAGAAGGTGGGGCCTCNTTTTGAATGTGTGTAGAAAGTGATTATTTGGCTTGGAGGCCGTAGAAATGGAAATTCAAGATTGTGATGTATAGATAAGTTTTCAATTTCAATATAGACAATTCTACGATTTGAAGCCCGTTTTATATTCCGCCAAATCTGTGTAATCGCCGAATCTGACTCACGACTCCGTCTCTCGCCGCCGCCAATCAGAGAAACAGTGCCAAAGGCGCCTGTAAAGCCCGCTATTAACAACTAGCAATCGCCATCGCCTATCAACGGCCAGAACCGGCAGTCAACACAACCGGGTGTCGCGGCAGTCGCAAGCACGCCCTTGTGAATAGTCATGACCAATAAATGGACAGCTCCAAATAGAGAAGGTGGGGCCTCTGACGTGGGAAGGATCTTGGCGGGGGAAAATGGCCAAGTCACTTTTTCGGTACTTGCTTGAATTGAAGCATGATATTTGCAACGAAAACTGTAAATAAAACGTCTTCTGGTTGAATATCTGCACCAAATAGGCTGGCAGACAAAAGGCATTCGTCACTTGACGGCCCTTTCTTTGCCGTCGTGATTTGGTCCATTTTCCGTCCACCGGACCGGTCCCGGTATCATATGACTCCGCCCCTCTATCTACCATTATAGCGCACGACACTAAGCGTAGGAACTACCACCTAAAATTGAAAGTACCGCAGTTGGTCAGAATTGGGGCCTGGGCGGAAAAATGCGGAGCGATGAGTCGATTGCTGGCGGCATTGGCGGTCGTGTCGGATCTGGCGTCGGCTTTGGATTCGGAGTGAGTCGTTCGACGATTGAATATTGGTAATATTAATGCAGGCGAGTGATATCCAAGAACATTCGCTTCGGTAAAGTCCTGTTTTGTTAGTTCAAACACATGATCATGTCTTCCCAGATCACCATCGGCGTTCTCGCCCTGCAAGGCGGCTTCCATGAACACCTCAACCTGCTGCGTCAAGTCCNAATTGAAGCATGATATTTGCAACGAAAACTGTAAACAAAACGTCTTCTGGTTGTATATCTGCACCAAATAAGCTGGCAGATAAAAGGCATTCGTCACTTGACGGCCCTTTCTTTGCCGTCGTGATTTGGTCCATTTTCCGTCCACCGGACCGGTCCCGGGATCATATGACTCCGCCCCTCTATCTACCATTATAGCGCACGACACTAAGCGTAGGAACTACCACCTAAAATTGAAAGTACCGCAGTTGGTCAGAATTGGGGCCTGGGCGGAAAAATGCGGAGCGATGAGTCGATTGCTGGCGGCATTGGCGGTCGNTTGGATTCGGAGTGAGTCGTTCGACGATTGAATATTGGTAATATTAATGCAGGCGAGTGATATCCAAGAACATTCGGTTCGGCAAAGTCCTGTTTTGTTAGTTCAAACACATAATCATGTCTTCCCAGATCACCATCGGCGTTCTCGCTCTGCAAGGCGGCTTCCATGAACACCTTAACCTGCTGCGTCAAGTCCCGGCATACTTCCCATCTATCAACTTCACATTCCTTGAAGTTAGAACACCGGAAGCTCTTTCCCTCTGCGATGCCCTCATAATCCCCGGTGGTGAAAGCACAACCATCGCCAACGTCGCCACTCAATCCGGTCTTCTCGAGCCCCTCCGTACCTTCATCAAGTAAGTCTTCTGTACCCGTAAACCGTACAATCCTAACCCAATCCAGCGTCGACAAGAAGCCCGTCTGGGGAACATGCGCCGGCCTAATTCTGCTCTCCAGCTCAGCAACCTCAGCAAAACAAGGCGGCCAGGATCTTCTCGGTGGTCTTTCCGTACAAGTCCGTCGTAACCACTTTGGTCGGCAAGTCGACAGTTTCTTCACGGCTATGACTATCCCATGGATTGAGAAGCCCGAGGTTCCGTTTAACGGTGTATTTATCCGGGCGCCGGTCGTCGAGGAGGTTCTAAGTTCTGACGTCGAGGTCTTGACGAGGCTAGAGGGTAAGGACGGAGTCGAGGGGCAGATTGTCGCGGTACGGCAGGGTAATGTCTNACGAATGATGTGCGAATGCATGTATGGTGGGTAAAGAGCATTGTCGGTTGAAGCTTTAACCATGACGGAAAGGCGTCGTGTCGAGGTGTAGTAAAGAGAGCATTATAAATTATTGATTCCAATAAAAACAATTGAAACAAGATCTCGCAAGTTGCAGTGACAGTGAAAAGAATAAATCAAGAACTAGATTCGTAGAACTCCTCCTCCTCTTGGTCATTCCATTTGCTATCCCACCAATTGATCCGGCAAACCGGCAAAACGGGCAACGCCATCGAGAGAAAATGCAGGGATTATTTGCCCGTTTGTCCTATTTAGGAAACGGGCAAGTGGGGTCGGGCAATGTGTAACCCTGGTCAATGTAGAGGACCCCAACGATGTAGGAATCGAGACCTGTGGGCGATGTGTAAGTGACATGCCGGATAACAACTGTAAAAGTAACGCCCAAGACCTATTGCGTGGTAATTATCAGAAATTAGTGACTCTAGATTATATCACCATTCCTCACAACGTACTTCACGCGCCCTACTACTGGCTACGACTCGGCACCTGTCATCTTACGAATACCTAAAAACTACCGGCCCCTTGAGGCGCTGTGGTGTGGTGCTTAACTGGCTTCTACGATGGTATATCATGATGGTGCTCCCGGACAATCAGTTATATAGCTTGTCTCTCAATGACGGTTTTTCGTTTAGCAAATGGAAAGAGCTCATCATGATATATATTTTGAAGCTAAAACGTATATCTAGTAATTAGGTTTTGCACGCCGAGTTGCTGACAGTGTTCGGGATACATCAGCATACCACTGCGCCGAAAAGAACTAGAACCTTTGAACTTGTTTTTGGTGCATGCTCTATCAGGGATCATTTGAGAAGCACGTCCAGACATTCTGTCAGCCTTTGGTGAAGTCAGTGGGGGGGAAGGGTTAACAACCAATNGGTCGTTGAGGAGGTTCTAAGTTCTGACGTTGAGGTCTTGACGAGGCTGGAGGGGAAGGACGGAGTCGAGGGGCAGATTGTGGCGGTACGGCAGGGCAATGTCTTTGGAACAAGCTTTCACCCGGAGTTGACGAATGATGTGCGAATGCATGTATGGTGGGTAAAGAGCATTGTCGGTTGAAGCTTCAACCATGACGGAAAGGCGTCATGTCGAGGTGTAGTAAAGAGAGCATTATAGATTATTGATTCCAACAAAACAATTGAAACAAGATCTCGCAAGTTGCAGTGACAGTGAAAAGAATAAATCAAGAACTAGAATCATAGAACCCCTCCTCCTCTTGGTCATTCCATTTGCTATCCCACCAATCGATTCGGCAAACCGGCAAAACGGGCAACGCCATCGAGGGAAAATGCAGGGATTATCTGCCCGTTTGTCCTATTTAGGAAACGGGCAAGTGGGGTCGGGCAATGTGTAACCCTGGTCAATGTAGAGGACCCCAACGACGTAGGAATCGAGACCTGTGGGCGATGTGTAAGTGACATGCCGGATATCAACTGTAAAAGTAACGCCCAAGACCTACTGCGTGGTAATTATCAGAAATTAGTGACTCTAGATTATATCACCATTCCTCACAACGTACTTCACACGCCCTACTACTGGCTACGACTCGGCACCTGTCATCTGACGAATACCTGAAAACTACCGGCCGCTTGAGGCGCTATGGTGTGGCGCTTAACCGGCTTCTACGATGGTATGTATATCATGATGATGCCCCCGGATAATCGGTTATATAGCTTGTCTCTCAATGACGGTCTTTCGTTTAGCAAATGACAAGAGCTCATCATAATATATATTTTGAAGGTAAAACGTGTATCTCTAGTAATTAGGCTTTGCACGCCGAGTTGCTGACAGTGTTCGGGATACACCAGCATACCGCTGCGCCGAAAAGAACTAGAACCCTTCAACTTGCTATTGGTGCATGCTCTATCGGGGATTATATGAGAAGCACGTCCGGACATTCTGTCAGCCTTTGATGAAGTCAGTGGGGGGGTTAACAACTAATAAGAGGGTCTTGTTGGTCGGCGACGTTTATATAGAAGATCGATATGTGATACCCTTCTCGATGATTAATGTTGACAACCAAGGACAGTCTTGTCTGCCACATGAAAAGCTTCATATATATGGACATGATGTCTCAAAAGCCAACCTAATTAATCGTAATCCTATAGTCCTGCCAAGATAGACATTACCTTCAAAGATGCCTACCCCTATGAACATTCACTGTTATTGGAATTGTCACGATACTTATTTTTGCTTTGCAACTCTTTCTCTGCCTTGCTCGACTGTGCTTTGTTTAATGTTACCTTCTGACTTCTGCCTGGTCCTAAATCTCTCCAAACTTATCTTACAAGATATTTAAATCTTGTCAACAATCATCAAAATGGCCCCCCATTTCGTTTTCACCGCATGCCCCACAGGGGGGTTCGTCAATGACGTCATCCAGTACGGTTGCGTGGATGTGAGCGGAACTGCAAACGATGATATCATTGCCTTTTCCACTATCCGCGACCCCGGAGGCCGGGTTTTCACTGTGACCATGCCAACTATGACGCCACACCCAAAGACCTTTGGACACAAGGTCTACCTGTCTGGTCCCGGAAGATTTGAGATTGAGATTCTCATTTGCGAGAAGGGTCAGCCTGGATTTCCCTTGACGGTTCACGCAAACTTGTCCCTTTCCATTGGATCTTATTGGTTTTGAGCTCGTTGAAGCCGCTCAACTACGGTTGTGCGAATCACGGAGCAGGTTCTGCTCTTACAAAGTGTCGTTACTCTAAATGCTAGGTCGGTGCTATTCGTCTTCTCATTTCTTCGTCTCGCTAACGTTGTTACTTATTGGAGCAGTCTATCACAAGACCGTGACACCAAAATAAACTCTTCTCTTATACCATGGTCCCCTCTTTTGGTAAGCCTTAACTTTCCTACTCATTCTCGTTCTAACTCCAAACGCCCCTGTGTTACACTGAAGTCATTCTTCTACTCCAAAGACCATAACACTAACATTGTTTATCCAAGCAAACACCGTTCTGGACACCAGTCACTGGAGACAACCTAATCCCAAACTCTTGACCCTGACTAGATTGGCTTTTTTATCACTACATATGTATTGTCCTAGCCCAATTGCCACGTCTACATGAGATGCTACCTCGGCCTAGATCTTGTGTTTTTTGTTCCTCTAGATTGATCGTTCAATAAAGAAAACAACTTCCACGAAGACTTCTTGAGTTACTTCGTTGTTTGCGTGTGTGTCGGACTTTGGTGTTGTTCGTGGGACCAAGAGTAATCGTCATCCAGGGTCTTGACATGTGCTACGAACAGTTTATACCTCGGTGTTGCTGAGTGTATGGTACGGGTCAAGGCCCATCCATGCTGGACGCGAGGGGCTCACCAGGCCTATGGTCATTGGAGATCTCTAGTATCTCAAGGACACACTGGCATTATAGACACGAGAGAGAAGCCAAATCAAGGCGAAGCTAACAACGAAACTATTACAGAAGGAGCCAACAGAAAGTATGACGCAAAATACTTCATGAGTGTGACGACGGATGTATCAGTTTTGCGGCGAAACGTAGATCTGATGTGCAAGCGAGGCCAACCACACCGAATTGGTACCGTGGAGACCACCGAAGACCCTGTTACCGGCCACGAGGTCACAACCGATGTCCTGTGCGACCGTCTCTTTCCAGTTGCTGTACCATCACAACCACAAACCCCATACGCTCATCCGTCTGTACCTGAATGAATCATCGACTGCAGTTTTAGTTCTGGGCAAGTTGCCGAGGCACTCAGAGACACAGGGCCATGGGAGGCTGCCGGCATTGACGGTACCCCATCTGGTTTTCTCCGCGACGCTGGACCCGGGGTTAATGCGTGCATATCCAAGCTCACACGAGCGTCACTCCACCATCAGTACTGGCCGACTGTCTGGAAGGAGTCTAGAGTCGTGCCGATCCCCAAATCGGGCAAGTCCGCTCGAAACAAGAGGAAGGCTGGTGGGTCGCACACGAGTTCGCTACTCTCAACAACGGGGAAAGTCATAGAGAAGGTGATGGCCCATAGTCTAGCGGTGGCGTTGGACCATATCTTCCTAGTGGTCAGATGGGAAACAGGCCAGACACATCGACGAAGGTAGCTGTCAGGGCAGCACAGGAGTTTGCGCAGCGTCAACAGGCCCTACTCCTTCAGTTGCATATCGCTAGCGCTTGTGACAGGGTAGATCGCCAATGGCTCATTCATGAGTTGGCTATGAAAGGGACTCCGTGGTATCTCGGGAACTGGGTTACGAGCTGTCTCGCTGCCAGACATGCGGCGCTTTCTCTTAACGGTGAACACACGGACCCACAGCCGGTACGCTCCGGCGTGCCACAGGGCTCCCCGCTGTCACGTATCTTGTTTATGACGTTCATCACAAACATGCATAAACGGATGGAAAGTGGTATTTCTGGCGTCACGGGGGTCGAAAGAAGGATGCAAGGGAGTAGTCTCGGCGCCCGAGTTAGGCCTGGCCAGATCCCGGCGATAGGGTCGCGACCAACTCCGCGTGGACTTTGACAAATGATTGGCTAGCGAGAAGGGCCACAAAGTAGATAGTGACATGTCCAGCGTATAACCATCTCACTTCGAACACTACAGAAAGGCCGAACGAGTTGACCTTGGCTGCAATCTGGCCGCCGAGACCAGACACGGAGATTGTGAACCTTGCCATAGGAATGTCGGTCACGATGTTACTCTGGCTTGTCTACTCTTCGGTAAAGACAAAGATCGTGCTCACTGGTGGACGTGCAAGACGCTCAAACGCCCGTGGTCTTTCAAGTCTGCAGGCAAGTGACTGAGCAAGCCGAAATCGACGTGTTTCGTGACTTCCGTTCTACGTCGCAACATGGAGGAATTGCGGCCCAGGATGAAAACAGCGCCTGCGTGGAGAAGCGGAATCAGAGAGGATATAAACAAGACGCAGAGAACACCATCTGAAGCATATCGATATGTTACCGGTCCGACGTGTCGGACAGATACAAAATTACCGTGGCGACTGATTGTTCATTTTGTTGCTGGATCGGCCGCACGCTAACAATACCAAGACGAGCCTGGGCCCGGCGGGGCGACTTCAGGCCATGCTGAGTATAGACCCTCTCGATGTTGTACATTTTCGTTCCGCTTTTTGTTTCATTTTTAACGTTTTCAACTGGCCCTTTTTCTGGCGTTGGGAAGACATCTAAACTTGTGCCTTCTCGCAATTGCTGATGACCCAAGGGAGGATTCTAAGAAGAAATCATCATCTGGAGTTCCAATGTGTCTGGAGAGTCGTTGTATTAACAAGTAATGCAAGATAATGTAAATTCTGAATAAAGCACATACAACAACGACGACAAAATAGTGGGTTTGCAACCAGTTATTGCTTGGCCTATAGGTCAAGAGTTGACAGCTTTTGTTAACGGTCGCTAGCCTCCAGTGAATTCGTTCAATATGCATAATGATAATGATTAGCGGGTGCATATGCCTTGATTGGGTGAGATTATGAGTCTGTGTGCATACATATGTATGTAGTCATATAGATATGTATGTACATATGTAGATCATGGCTATTACAGTTTTGCGTTCTTATCCTTCAACGGCATTGGGTTGGCATGTTGGTGTGGGCTTGCCCGGCAACGTGGTGAGTATCTTGAGTCATTGTAATATTTGTGTGCATCAATGTTGTTTCTATTGTTCAAAGGTTGCGATGACGAGGAAGAAAAGTCCTCTTGAATCAACCCGTGTCACGTANTGAATTCGTTCAATATGCATAATGATAATGATTAGCGGGTGCATATGCCTTGATTGGGTGAGATTATGAGTCTGTGTGCATACATATGTATGTAGTCATATAGATATGTACATACATATGTACATATGTAGATCAATTGCTTGCTACGGATAGCCTGAATTCACGCTCATTTCAGACCGCACATATATCAAGAGAAACCCAGGGATGCCCAACTCCGCAATTCCAAAGCCGCAGTAATCTTTTCTATCGTTGAAAACAGACCAAAATGTTTGAAGTCATTATGATAGATCATGGCTATTACAGTTTTGCGTTCTTATCCTTCAGCGGCATTGGGTTGGCATGTTGGTGTGGGCTTGCCCGGCAACGTGGTGAGTATCTTGAGTCATTGTAATATTTGTGTGCATCAATGTTGTTTCTATTGTTCAAAGGTTGCGATGACGAGGAAGAAAAGTCCTCTTGAATCAACCCGTGTCACGTAGTTTAGCCATATCCGTCGGGGTTGTGATCGTTATGTGGCCCGTACCTATTTGATGTACATACATAGCAAATAGTCAACTGTCAGTACTACCATCCTGTACCTCCTAAACTTGTCATCTTTCCTAAAAGATACCGTTGTGATTGTTAGGGTTTCCAGAAAAATGGGTTACGGCCTGTATAACTTTCGTAAAAATTTATCCGCCAAGAGTGGAACGAGAGGTACCATACATGCCATCCAACAACTTTAGCACCCACGTCTTTTCCGCTATAACTCTTGAGAACGTTGTACTCCCTCGTGAGAGATACCAGTATAGGGACCGGGAAAATGTGCCGTTAGTCCATGAACCTCCTCCGCCGCCATCTTTGAGACAGCAAATAGAGCATTCGATTCGACACACCATTGCGATGAATCAAGAGCAGTTCCGGCTGAACCACCAGCTCGCCGCGCTACAGGACCATTTATCGGAACATGACGCCGCGGATAGACTTGGATGGTTGGAAGCCCATAGACGCGATACACAACGTAACCTGTCAATACTGCAGGGTGTGGTGGATGTCCAGTCCAGCATGCAACCTGGATACTCGACGGCAATCCGGCCACCGCACCCTTCGGCGATACCTGCTTCTAGTGGTGTGCCACAGGACACAGCGATCATGGCTCTGCAGTCACAGCAGGAAAATCGACAGGCACAACGGCGGGGTAGAGAGCTGGAGCCCCCCTCCAGAGAGAGATCAGTGTCTAGAGGGAACTCTGTGGTTCGTGAGACGTTGGTTCTTAGCCAGAATACCGAAGAACAACCTATCGAAGAATTCGAACACCCTTCACATGCCCTCCTGAGAGAGATAGAAAACGTGCCTGGCCGGGGTGGAGAGGGAGATGATACGGAGCTGATTGTGATGCCCGAGGCGGAGGATGAGGTGCTCCAGGCGGACGAGTTAGCCTGAGTGGAAGGATTGGACGGGTTTGCCGGGTTGAACCTATCGGACGAAACGGACGAAACAGACGAAACGAACAATGAATATGAGGCGGCGATTAGCGAGACGGAAGAGAAGGAAGAGCACCGGCTACATGAGGCGGCTGAGGCGGAGGCGGAGGCGGAGGCTGCTCAATCTCCAAGCGGGGAGCCCCAACTGTACCAATCTGAGGGTACCCAACGCCACGTTTTCCCGTGGAACGGGTTCCTCACTCTTCTCGGCTGTGGATACCGCGAAGGCCAGGTTAGTAGCATTCATATTGAACACCGGACCATTGATTAAACTAACATACATCACAGGTCTACCCAATCGCGACTAATATCATGACCCACGTCAACGTCAGGAATTATGAGACGGTCGAGGAACACAAGCTCGCCCCTCTACACACCAAGGACGGAAAAGGTTCCAAGGCGCTGGCCCTTCTGACGTGTGGTTGAATTTCAACACCGACATGGTTGTAGACCTGATTCCACCAGAGGTCTTGCGGGGATGCTGGGGAATTCCCAAGAAGATGCGAAAGGGTCTTCACCTGACTGGAGAGTGCGATTGCCCCGAAGAAGAGAAGGAGCCAGTCCCTGGACAGGAAGAACCGCGGCCACTCCAACCGGGGGAGGAGCAGAGGCCGTTCAAGAAGACGCCGGTCGTTTGTACCATGACCAATGAGGCGCATGCAGAGTTGTTGAACCAGTACCTTGCTCTGCACTTCAACGACCACTCCTCTTTCCCAGAGAGCCAGTACCGGGGGACCAGGGGTGTGGCCAGTGACTCCTGTGAACGGAGCAAGGGCACCACCTACGCTTTTTGTGTCGGCCCCCACTGCCGCCCGATCCCTCCAACCTGCCCCCTCATATCGTCCTCCTGTCGGAACTCCTCCACATCGTGTCACCCGTCCTCCCCGTGCCCCTCAGGATCCCGCCGATACACGTGGCGTCGTTGATCCCAACGAACCCGAAGATCCCAGCGAGCGAGGTGACGTTTCCACGATGGACATGGGGCCCCTCGGAAGCGAGGACGGCTACGGCGCGGATCTCATCGACGAAATGGATACGATAGGAACTATGGGGCAAGTCGCGGGGCATTTCAGATACTGGACAACACGCTTTGAGAATTTTGTGGCCACCGCGGACTTCTACATGATGAAGCGTGTCTGCCACAAATTCATGAACGTCGTCAGAGAGGGGAGCAAAGATAAAAAAGAGCAAGATCCGAACTTTGACGTTCAAGCCGATCTGGCGGCGCTCAGAGAATCTGCCCAAAGGCGGTATATGGATTCCGAGGGTTCATAGGTTTTTTTCCGGCTCTCTTCTTGCTCTATTCTTCTCGGGTCTCTTCTTGCTCTATTCTTCTCGGGTCTTACTCTTCCTTCTCTCTTCTTCTCGGGTCTTACTCTTCCTGCTCTCTTCTTGTTTGGTGTGTCTTGGGTGTAAGGTTGCTTTATGTTTCGGTTTACAGCACCATAGTTTTGGTTCACAGCACCATCTTTAGAGGTTTAGGTTATAGCCAACTTCTCATTCGAGCAAGAACTCGGCCAACCCGACCTAATCGGATCACCTACTATGAAACCACATCGCGCAACAAGCACTCCAAGACTTTTGCATTTGAACTAGGGCGATGGACTACTTCTCGGGGTAGAGAACGTATTCATTGTATTGCGATTAAACCTTTCCGTCTGCTTGGCGATGTCACCGGTGGTAACGCCATCCACGCTCGACGTATAGGATATGTTGAGACGAGATTCGAAGGCACTTGCTACTTAGATCAACTTCCCAAGATCCGTCCAATGGCTATCCAGACGCTGACGAGATTAAAACGACAACGCATCGTCAGATTCCCAGTTCAAAAGAAATCTTGGACTAAATTGACATGGCGCTTGGCAGCCGGACGTTCCCCGACTTGCTTACAGCGTCCACAGTGTATCTCTCCAGAGAGCCTTGTGGATATAAATATGACCGCAGCTCAAGTACTACGTGCGAAATTGTCAAAGAAATATGGCTCTTTCAAGCGGTGGTTTCGTCGTTTTGTTTTACGTTCAATATTCTCGAAGAAGGTGCCATCCACAGGTGGAGTGACACCGGAACGTCAACCCGAGCGTAAGGTTGGTCGCCAAGGCACTAACAGCCGTGTAATCAACAAGCGAAGACCAGTACTTCGGCCGTTTTTCGATCATAGCCCTATGAAAGACTATGGATCATTCCGAACTATTATTTTACATTGAGGTTTTATTTAGATTGCGGGGTACAGTGGGGATGTTAGTCAAGTAAATATTTCAAATCTTCATTTCACCGAGCCTTTCTAGTGCGTCCGAATATCATCTGCCGGAATTCGGGCAATACCGAGGAATACTCAGTATTCAGCTCCAAGTTCACGTTGTTAACAATACAACTGCAAGTGGCAGTCAGCGTACGTGCTCGTTTCGTGTCGTTAGAATCAAGCTACTTGTATTTAGACGCCTTTCACTCGGCGAATGGGAGATGTGACCATTGCGTCATACTGAAACTATAGTGAAGATAGTTACAAGATAAAAGTTAGACCAAGCCGAAGTTAACTACGAGACTATGGCAGAATGGGCCAACAAAAAGTATGACGCACAGTACTTGCTATATAGTAAAACGAATGCATGGGCCATATGGTGACATGTATTCGTGAAAGGCAAGCGAAACCATCCACATCGAATTGAAATCATGGAAATCACTTAAGGTCCTGTGACTGACCGCGAGGGCATAGCCAATGTACTGTGCGACGGTTTCTTTCCCGTTACCGTACCATCACGACCACCACCCACATACGCTTATCCGTCTATACCTGAATGAAGCATGAACATAACGCTCGTTCTAAGCAAGTTGCCGAGGTACTTAATGATGTAGGACCATGGAACATTGCCGATATTGACGGTACTTTACCTGGATTTCTTCGTGACGCTGGATTTGAGGTTCATGCGTGCATAGATAAACTCACGCCAGCGTCACCTTACTAACAGTACTGGCCGACTGTCTAGAAGGAGTCCAGAGTCATTCAGATGCCCAACCCGGGCAAGACCGCCCGAGACCATAGGGAGGCCGATGTGTGGCGCCCGATATCTCTACTATCAACAACGATGAAAGCCATGGAGAAGTTTATAGGTACTAGAGCAAAAGGGCGTCAGGAGTAAGGGAATTGAGGCTCTTTCTACGGACCATCGGGAAGCGTAGATGGATCAACGATGGAGACGAGTGAGAAAGATGCGTAAGGCTGTAGCATTGGAGCCCAATGGGTTTTTGACGAAGCTCCGGACAAGTACCGTTCAACTAGAGTATTGATCCTTCGAACAAGCGGCGTTTTGAGGATCCTAGGGGACCTGTGTCTGACCTGTATGGCCGATACAATGACTCTCTTAGGCAACCATTAGCAATCATTGCAAGGGGCGCCTCTTTTACAAATTCACAGCAATCGCAGCTGTTGGGACTCATGACGAAATAACAAGTGCCTTTCTTCTTTTCTGTCTATATATTTGTTTTACATTGTCTTTACACACACGTTACTCCCTTCACTTGCTACTTTATTCTATCTTTTTCTCGATATCGTCTTTCTTTGGTTTACCTTACGGGGTTCTCTTCTTTGACTTTTCTTATGCTACTCTATGCAGTATGAGTCTTTCCTTCTCCTTATGGCTCTCTTCATTTGAGCGCTTGTTACTTATTCACATGTTGCGGATATTCCCCGGTCTAGTCGTTCAACTGGATTGGGTCCGTTAACCACCATTACAGAAGCAGTATTTCATAGAACCAAATCAATAAATAAATAAATGTCTTGGTGTTGTACTATACACAACCTAACTAAGCTTCCTCCTCTCTCTCTTCTCTCCAAACATTCCCAGCCTGTCCCGGCAAAATCAACCGATGAGCCNATGCATGGGCCATATGGTGACATGTATTCGTGAAGGGCAAGCGAAACCATTTACATCGAATTGAAATCATGGAAATCACTTAAGGTCCTGTGGCTGACTGCGAGGGCATAGCCAATGTACTGTGCGACGGTTTCTTTCCTGTTACCGTACCATCACGACCACCACCCACATACGCTCATCCGTCTGCACCTGAATGAAGCATTGACTGTAATGCTAGTTCTGAGCAAGTTGCTGAGGCCCTCAAGAATACAGAACCATGGGGGGCTGCCGGCGTTGACAGTGTCCTACCTGGTTTTCTTTGCGACGCTGGACCCGAAACTCGTGCGTGCATAGCTAGGCTCGCGCGAGAGTCACTTTATCACTAGTACTGACCGACTGTCATTCTGATGCCCAACCCGGGAAAGACCGCCCGAGACCATAAGGAGGCCGATACGTGACGCCCGATATCTCTACTATCGACAACGATGAAAGCCATGGAGAAGTTTGTAGGTACTAGAGCAAAAGAAGGTCGGGAGTATGGAAATTGAGGCTCTTTCTAGAGACCACCGGGAAGCGTAGACGGATCAACTATGGAGACGAGTGAGAAAGATGCGTAAGGCTGTAGCATTGGAGCCCAATGGGTTTTTGACGAAGCTCCGGACAAGTGCCGTTCAACTAGAGTATTGATCCTTCGAACAAGCGGCGTTTTGAGGATCCTAGGGGACCTGTGTCTGACCTGTATGGCCGATACAATGACTCCCGTACGCGTCCGTTGGCAAGCATCGCAAGGGATGCCTCTTTTACAAATTCACAGCAATCGCAGCTGTTGGGACTCATGACGAAATAACAAGTGCCTTTCTTCTTTTCTTTCTATATATTTGTTTTACATTGTCTTTACACACACGTTACTCCCTTCATTTGCTACTTTATTCTATCTTTTTCTCAATATCGTCTTTCTTTGGTTTACCTTACGGGGTTGTCTTCTTTGACTTTTCTTATGCTACTCTATGCAGTATGAGTCTTTCCTTCCCCTTATGGCTCTCTTCATTTGAGCGCTTGTTACTTATTCACATGTTGCGGATATTCCCCGGTCTAGTCGTTCAACTGGATTGGGTCCGTTAGCCACCATTACAGAAGCAGTATTTCATAGAACCAAATCAATAAATAAATAAATGTCTTGGTGTTGTACTATACACAACCTAACTAAGCTTCCTCCTCTCNTTCCAGAGTCCCGCGGGACATCCTCTACATCTCTAGTTTCTTCATCCTCCTCCTCCTCTGTGACAGCAGGACCCAAAAGTGGCCGACGAACGGGGTCACTATCCTCAACACCCTGGTATGTCTGTCTCGTAGCCTGCCACCACGGAGACATTCCTCTTTCCTCTCTCCATGTCGCAAACGCCGAAATAGCAAGCTGCAATAACCCCACAATCACAACAATCGTGCCCCCTAGTATCGCATCCCGCTTATTCGCAGCCGCCCATGGTCCCGCACACGGCGTAGAATAACCAAATGTTTCCTTACACGTCGCTGTAGTCGGGGCAAACGGCCAAGCACGGTCCTTAGGCGTGTTGAAGCCACAGCAATGTAAAGTCTCTTGGATCCTCTTAATCGAAGCACCGTCCTTTGAGGCATAGAGAGCCTGCCATTTCTGAGCAAGTGCGCAGGTTTCGTTGACGGGCGTGTTGAAAAGAAGAGTTGCGAGGATGATTATTACCACCAGTTGGATGTTCTGGAGACGACTGGGTGTGATGAAGCGGTTACGAGAAAGACGGGCTTGTAGAGCCGGAGTGACTAGTGTGTGAAGGAAGGCGAATAGGGTAAGCACTGTTGTTAAAATGGGAAGATCGTGAGTCGGGAGAGATAGAGATGTGGAGTTTATGTGAAGAAGGACTGCGCCCGTGATGAGAATTGTGGATATCTATCGGTGTTAGTGAATTGTGGAGACAACCGCTTATAAAGTCAGCATACATACCGCTGCGTACAGCCAAAATACGGCTGAGATACGAAAAGACATCTTGTCAGTAAAATTGATGATATTAAACACGGAAAAGTGAAAACCAAAATTGGGAAACACGAATTCAGACCTGATTCTTCCTACCTTATTATTCTCACTTTTGGTCCGACTCCAATATGCGACACCCGACATGCAACGATCCATGGATTAGGGTTATCCAGCCCAACTGCATACATACGTCATGGGTTACATAGCATCAAACCCTACCACTACCAAAAAGTGAATGTCCCCTGCGCCTGTGTGTATCACACCTCCCGGAACACCAAAACATCATCAAAATGACCAGCCAAGCGGCCCTCAGCGTGCCCTCGGGCTCTGCCCCAGCCGAAACCCCACTATATTTAATTCTCCGGTTCAGCTCCGCCACATCCGATCTCTCCCTCGACATCCCGCGGCCTAGCGCCGTGCGCGTCGCCGCGTTGAAACAGCAGGTCAGGCCACATTTACCAGTGGCTGACCAGACGCGTGCACTACGGTTGATTTACCAAGGGCGGATGCTAGAGGATAGCGATGTTCTTGGGGATGTTGTTAAGCCGTTGAGAGATTGTGTTCCGATAGGGTTACTCTCGGGGGAGGACGATGGCGAGGAAGATGCGGAAGAGACGGATCGGTTACTTGAGGGTGGGGCAGATACAGANGCGAATTGGAGACGGAGGAGAAATAAAGGGAAGACACCACTTGTAACCCGACCACGAACCTATCTCAACGCCTCACTAGGTCCCTCCTTACCCCCCGCAAGTCTCACCGCCGAAGCAACAACAGCCCACACACCAATCCACCCCGTCCGCTCCCCATCACCCTCCGTCCAACCATCGACCCCGACACCCGCAGAGCCCCGTGGTTTCGACCGTCTCTTATCAGCTGGTCTTTCCCCTGCAGAAGTTCGTCAACTACGACTCCAGTTCACATCGATTCAAGCTTCACGATATCCGCCTGATGCGATGCCCGATGGAGAAGCTTTGTTGGCGTTGGAAGAGGAGTGGATTGATGGGGGACAAACGGAGGCTACGGCGGGAGCTGAGGGTGGGATAGACGCTTTGGTTGATGGAGTTATTCTGGGCTTCTTTTGGCCTGTAGGATGCTGGGTCTGGATGTTGAGAGAAGAAGGCATGTGGAGCCGCAGAAGACATTACGCTGTTTGGGTTGGAGTTCTTTTTGCTTTCTCTGTGGGTGTTTTAAAGTGCCTTGGTACGGATGATGTTTAAATAGACGGTTATACAGGTTGCATGATTTTCGGATACCCAGGGTTTTTGTTTCTTAATCTATTTTCGTTACTCCATTCAACTATTACACAAGTAACTCCATTTTCTGAATCTACATCTACAAGTACAGCGACTGTGCCGCCACGATATCTCTCTTCAACTTGTTCAACGACTCCTCAAACTTCTTGGTCAAATCGTCAGAACCCATCACACGCGACGCCTCAGCCATTTGCCGAAGCAACTCTTCCAACCGTCTAAAGTGGCGAATAAGTGAACCCTCGTAGGCATCTGTGAGCTTGCTATATTATGAGACAACACGTTAGTAACCCTTGTACCACAGAAACCCATACAACCAACGTCCAATGTGTAACTTACCAAATATCGATGAACTGCTTGCCCATGCACCACTGATAGACAGTATCCATAAGCTGGGGCTTGAGCTTAAAGACATAAGCCTCAACATCCAACTCCAATTTGCTCTCTACAGAGACCTTAGCAATCATGCGAGCCTTGGCAACAGCCTCACGGTATGGCTTGTCGAGAGCTTCCTTGAGGGGCTCAGCAGTAACCTTCTCATCAAAGACAAAGATGGACAAGACAGCAGCGCANGGCATCTGTGAGCTTGCTATATTATGAGACAACACGTTAGTAACCCTTGTACCACAGAAACCCATACAACCAACGTCCAATGTGTAACTTACCAGATATCGATGAACTGCTTGCCCATGCACCACTGATAGACAGTATCCATAAGTTGGGGCTTGAGCTTAAAGACATAAGCCTCAACATCCAACTCCAATTTGCTCTCCACAGAGACCTTGGCAATCATGCGAGCCTTGGCAACAGCCTCACGGTAAGGCTTGTCGAGAGCTTCTTTGAGGGGCTCAGCAGTAACCTTCTCATCAAAGACAAAGATGGACAAGACGGCAGCGCAAACCTCAGGTGTAAGCTCGTTGAAGAAACGATCGAAAAGAAGTTCGGCAAGCAGAAGCTCGTGACCTTCAGTCGAAGAAATCTCACAGGCAACACGACCCTTGAGCTGAACGACTTCGTTCTCATTAGTGAAACCAAGACGACGAAGGACACGCATGCGAGCCTTCAACTCATCCAGTTGACCAATGGTGTTTGCCTTGACAATCTCCTTCTTCTTCTCCTTGATTTTGTCACCAAGCTTAGCCTTGGCAGCATAAGCTTCCCAAACCTCAGGCAGCCGGGGAGACGAGTGAAGAGGATTGGCAATCAACCGCGACTCAAGAACCTCAGTCTTGCGAACAAGCTTGCGGAAAGATTCATCATGAATATCCATGTGCTCAATCGGATCAAGTAGAGGCAGACCATCTGGGAACCGGCGGACAATCTCGTTGAGATGCGACTTGATGGCGTTGGTGTTGGGCAGAGATTGCAGCGCCTTGGGCTTCAGCTTGATCTGGGATAGAGCCTTGACACATGTCAGAAGGCAAGACACACGCTCCAGGCGCATCTTTCCGCCCTCAGTTTGAGGACGAAGTTCCGTGGGGAATGGCAAGCCAGGGTTAGTGGCTGAAGGCTCAGCAGAATCGGCAGCTACAGGGAGCACCACGTCGACCAAGTACGCCTCNATGAAGGTTGGCATCGTTAGCAGAAGCAGGGTCGAAGATGCGAACGAGACGACCTGGAGTCAAGTGGCCCTTGCAGATCTCAGGAAGTTGCATGACAGCGAGCATATCGCGACGGTAAACGTTAATTTGTTGGCGAATAGTGTAGTACTCCTTGATAACAGCTTCATCAGTAACCACAAGGGAGTCACGCTCATGCTGCATATCCATAAGATCTTTCTCAAGGGCCGGAAGAGCGGCCGAGTTTTGGAACTGGTGGAAGCAGTTACGCAGCATAAACTCGGGGGAGACAGACTCGATACGGAGCAAGTTCAGGATCATACTATAACCCAAGTAGAAGGCCGAAACGAGGCGATCGTGCTCACCAACAACAACTTGACGAGTAGCGTCAGGATCCATAGTGTCGTCAAATAGGGTGATAACGATACCACGGGCATCAAGACCACGACGACCTGCACGACCAGACATTTGTACGTACTCGGAAGCCGAAAGTGGGCGGCGAGAAACACCATCAAACTTCATGACCGAAGTGAACACGACAGTCTTGGCAGGCATGTTGAGACCAATGGCGAAGGTCTCAGTGGCGAAAAGTACCTTGATCAAAGACTCCTGGAAAAGAATCTCAATCACTTCACGCAAAATAGGGAAAAGACCTGAGTGATGGACACCGATACCACGCTCAAGCAGTGGCAACAGATTCTTGATACCGGGAAGCTCACGATCAGCCTTAGGGAGAGTTTCCATAGCATTCCGGAAGACCAAACGGACCTTTTCCCGCTCCGACTCGTCGTTGAAGCCGAACTTGGAAACCTGAAGAGCAAGAGACTCACACTCACGCTTGGAGAAAGAGAAAATAATAGCCGGGTCGAATTTCTTGCTGATCATCATGCGAACAATCTTTTTAACGTCGGCACTGGAATCAGTTTGTTGACGACTGGGCTTCTTTTTTCCACCGCCAGAGTTGGCACTTGAACTCTGTGGGCCCGCCTCCAACATCTTTTTCCGCTCACTGACTAACTCTAACGCCTTGGCAAAGTTTTGCTCCTTGAAGTTCTTCTTCTCGTCGACCACCAGTAACATACAGTCACTGCCAGCGGGGTAAAAGTAGTTTCGCAACGGTGTTGGACGGAAATCGGTATACACAACGTGACAGGCTTGATGATGGATCTTGGCAATCCACTCGGCAAACTGGAAGGCGTTGGGAATAGTAGCCGAAAGGAAAACGTAGCGGACCTTATCAGGGAGAAGAATGATGGTCTCCTCCCACACGACACCGCGCGTCTTTTCACGCAAGTAATGCACTTCATCAAAGATGACCCACGCAACTTCGCGCATAATCTCCGAACCACGGTACAACATGGACCGCAAAATCTCGGTNGTAGCCGAAAGGAAAACGTAGCGGACCTTATCAGGAAGAAGAATAATGGTCTCCTCCCACACGACACCGCGCGTCTTTTCACGCAAGTAATGCACTTCATCAAAGATGACCCACGCAACTTCGCGCATAATCTCCGAACCACGGTACAACATGGACCGCAAAATCTCGGTCGTCATAACCAAGCACGAGGCAGTTGGATCGGTGGTAACATCACCAGTGATCAGACCGACGTCACCGAAAAGCTCTTTGAAATCACGGTACTTCTGGTTACTGAGTGCCTTAATTGGAGACGTGTAAATGACACGCTGATTCCGCTTAAGACACTGGGCAATGGCGTATTCGGCGACTACCGTCTTTCCGGCTGATGTATGCGCCGCGACTAACACACTCTCGTCGCGCTCAATCGAAGCCACAGAGTACGCCTGGAAAGGATCCAGCTTGAAAGGATATGTGCGTGCGGGCTCTGCTGGTGGCTTATGTTGCGAAATGGGAATGTAATCGTACGCCAGGTCCGGTGGCAAAGCGACCTGATGGGCAATGTTGTGCGAAAGCTTCATAGGTCCATCCTCAGTGTCCTCCTCCTTGTTATTCGAGCTCTGGGCATCACCAGCGCCCTCCGCCGCACCTTCGACATGGCGCTCAGCAGCAGTAGAAAAGTTGTCAGCCATCACGGCCTCGCCATCCTCAATCTTCTTCTGCTTCTTGCCCGCAGGCTTTTCGGTGGTGTCATTATCATCGTCATTCGCAGCTTCNGAGGTGGGGGCAGCTGGACTAGAGGGGCTGCTTTCGTGGTCGCTTCCGCTGGCCTTGCGCTTATGTGAGACGGCAGCGCGGGTGGGAAGCGGTGTGGTTTCCTCGTCGGAACTGACATCGGCGTCCGGAGCCTGTTCGAAGACGTCGAAAAGAGCGTCCATAGTTGATGCTTGTTTGCTATAGTCGTGAGAAAGGCGGGGTGAATGAACGTGGGGATTGCTATAGTAAGTGTCGAGGCAAAGGGTAAACCGGGCACTGGAGTCCCGAGGGTATCACTCTAAGAACAACAAACAGACGAACAAACAATGTAGAAGTATGCAACAAAAATGACAAGACTAAAATGAGGACAAAGGAAGAAAAACCGGTCTGGACGAAAGAGCTTGGGATGACCGGTTCAGCAATTATTGGCTGTACGCAAAGTGATGCTTTCCCAAACCAAACAAAAGAAAAAAAACAAGGCCCTCTGCCAAACTCCGTCTACTTTNACTGGAGTCCCGAGGGTATCACTCTAAGAACAACAAACAGACGAACAAACAATGTAAAAGTATGCAACAAAAATGACAAGACTAAAATGAGGATAAAGGAAGAAAAACCGGTCTGGACGAAAGGGCTTGGGATGACCGGTTCAGCAATTATTGGCTGTACGCAAAGTGATGCTTTCCCAAACCAAACAAAAGAAAAAAAACAAGGCCCTCTGCCAAACTCCATCTACTTTTTTTAGTGGACCCCTTCCTATCAGCCCAATGCGGCCCAAACCCTGCGATAGTGTTTTGACAAACTTCAACCTAGGGTTACACTGTCGCCGCAGATTATCTAATCATCTGCGGGCAATTCTCGGGTTTTAATTGGTCAGAAAGAAAAAGAGGGTCTCACGTCACCTGGGGTGGACGACCATTTATCGCCGATTTGATGCCTCAATTGCAGATTTCCATTGTTTGTCTGAATCAATTGAACTTTTTTACGACCCGCCAATTGCCCAAAATGCTGTCCGCTGTTCGTGCTCGTGCCGTCAACCAGGTCGCCCGCCGTGGCTTCTCCACCTCGCGTGCCCAGATGTCTTCGCCCTACCACTACCCCGAGGGTGCTGGCACCAACCTGCCCTTCAACCCCAGATCTAAGTGGGTTGGCCCCGGTATCATCATCTACGGTATCCTCGGCTTCGGTGCCCCCTTCGGTATTGCCGGTATGTTTTGTGTCTTGGCTGGATTTGTTACATGTGGTTTTGATTCTAACGTCTTGTTTGCGACATACAGTCTGGCAGACTCACCTCAAGGGTTAAACGTCTCGACTACTTCAAGTTTTTCCCGCTGGCTGTTTATCATCATTAGAATAGATGCGCTAGTTTCTATTGTACACCATCAATTTTTATATTTTGTTGAATTCAATGTGACTCTATCGACGTATGTTCCTTACGCCCACCTACCGCGGTCGTCTTGTTCGCGCTTCCGCTGCGCCTGTCTCCCCAAAAGACCAGTCCATTGCGATCCCAAATTTGGACCACCCATTTCTAATTTTTGTTGCTGGAATCGGTCTCTCCTCTCTAACACCCTTCGAAGATACCCATGAAGATACTGCATCCGCGGCGCACTTAACTTTGACCGGTTTTCCAGCTCGGCAAAAGCCGAGACCACGGTCTGTTCAGGCGCACATTGGTCGAAAGCTCGTACGACCCAGATAAACATCCATCCGTCCACTTCTACTCCTGGGATGTGTTCGTCAAGTGACCGTAGTAGCGCCTGAAAGACACTATTGAGTTGGTCTAACGTAAATTCTGCCTCTGGACCTTGTGATGCATGGTTTGCAAAAGCCTCAAAAATACTAATAAAGATACGACCATCAAGAGGAATCTCCAGTGTGTGCATCTCATCTAAGTATTGAGCCAGTTTAGGCATATTTCCCATGCGCACACCATAGTGCTGGACGAAAATTCGGAATGTCCGTACGTCCGGCGCCACATATGATGTCGACTGGTTAGCGGCCTGTAGCGAGGGATGCTTATAAGAGATACGTCCGAGCATCATGAGCACCTGTGTCACGACTCTCCGCAGTGCATAGTTGGGTGGATGCTCTGGTCTTCGGTTAACTAGGGCTTTACTATGCTTCTTCATGCGATTGAACACATATTCAGCCGCAGTTTCCTCCATACAGTTGAAGAACCCTGATATAACACAGTTGAGGACGGTAGTATCGACCACTTCGCCTGCCTCGACCAGCTCGCGATATGCTGCCCGTATTCCGTCTACATCCTTTCTGAGGCCGTACAGCTGCAATACCGTCACTCTGTGAAATCGATTGAACGAATGGCCCCGCTTTATCATCTCATCATACAGCACCTTGGCCAAATCATAACGCCCACACTTGGCTGCGGCATCGAACAGCATGTTGAATGTAACTTCATTAGCCCGCATTGCCGTTGTTGATTCCATCTCCTTCCACTTCTTCAAAGCTTCGTCGATCCATGTCTGTGTGACATTTTCCACGCTCCGCTTAGCGTATGCAATAGCGTAATTCCACTCGGCGAGGGTAAGCTGGTATCCAGCTTGGTATACATCCCCCATAAGGGCAAAGTAGTGCAGCATTGCTGGTGTGTCGCGTCTCTCGGGGATACCAAATATTCGTAGAAGTTCATGTCGCATTCGAGCCGGAATATAAGCCATGTAAGGGTCGGGCAAGCGGCGGTAAGTTTGGTAGATGTCTCGTAAGGTGACCTGCCCAACGAATCCACGCAGCATATCTCGTTGATACTCTTCAACTAGGCTTTCAAGTTGCTCATATATGAGTTCAAGGTGAGGGTACTGCCCTATGGAGTCTTGATATGTTGGTGTCTCAAAATCCGACGGCACTTCTGGATGCTCTACCGTTGTTTTATCTGCTTTTCTGTCACGTCCAAGTAGAAAACTAGGGTCTTCTGGTTCGGCATGTACGTCGTCGAGTAGACTGAGCATGTCGTCTGCCGTGAGTTTCGGTACTTTGGGAATACTGAGGATTTGGCGGGCTCGGGAGGTTTTCTTGGTGGTCTGTTCTGATTCAGGTGGAGCTGTGTCTGCACCTTCTGGCTGCGAAGACTCATTTCTATCACTTGAATTGGGAAAGTGACTTTTTGAGAAAGTAAATCCCCGGGTGAAGCTGGAACTAAACCATGGTGGACGGTGGTGCTCTATTGCAAACAATATTTGCCGTGCATGAACAGGGCGAGGAACACCTGTATTCCGAAATAACAAAAGGCGGCCGTCCGCACGAAGTAAAGTCTTCATAGATGTATAATGAATGAAAAGACGGAAAAGAAACAGCAAGAAATTATGATGTAGCTGCAATGTTACATGTGAGAATTAAAACCAATTAAGATCATGCATGCACGGAATTTTCAGTGAATATGGCCTGTGACAATGACGGCAATTGCCAAATATGATCAAGTATAAGTTCTCTTATGAAGCCTCCAAAAAAGCCACCAACCCACCAACCAGTTTGTCTCCAACAAAAATGGACTACATGAACCATCCAATATAATTAACATCTCACGGCCACCTCTTACATGAAGCAACACATCGTCATCAATTAGTGCTATCTCCAAGTAAAACCAAGCAATATCCCTGCTCATCNACCCTAACTCTGTCGTTGGTCGGTTCATCCTCGGCAGAATATTTGTCGGCCCGTGAAACCCCAAATTCAACGACCGGCGTGATTGAAGCCGAACGGCCGGTGGGTCTATACTGCCGTCTGCGACAATCACGATTGACAAAGTATGTTTTTCTTTATTTCGATCACTGCTCCATTTTTCCGCTAACCTGCTATCTTTTTCTCCTCCAGAATGGGCCGCCAGACCCGTCCGCGCAAGGTCTTCCAGGCCGTTGCATCTCACCTCGCCAATCCCATTCTCCCCGGCCAAAAGGTCCTGCCAACGCGCCCACCGTGGTTCAATGCTCTCTTCTCGATTCCTCCTTCCGAAATTCTTACCCGGCCGGTCGCTGCGCAGATTGACCCCAAGCGTCGGCTGCCTAAGGCTGGAAAGTCTTTGCGGAATTTGTACAAGCCACAGCAAATTAGATACCCCGAAGATGCTCTCAGAGATACCTTTTACAGAGATCACCCGTGGGAGCTGGCTAGACCAAGACAGATTCTGGAGACGGATGGTTGTGATGGGCACAGAGTAGATTGGAGTACGGGAGTTAGACAAAAAGGTATCCAGTTAACAGGAGAGTGGTAAGTTACTAAAAAGTCTTTTGATTCAGTCGACTTAGTTGCTAACACTTTTTACTTTGTAGCGTCGTGCAACGCCAGCTTTGGCTCATGGAGAATGCCTCCCAAACCCAGGAACAAGCCTACGACATCGCCCGTCGTGAATTCTACGAAGAGCGCCGCCTCGAACAAATGGAGCGTCGCATTGCTGTTGAAGAGGCTCAGTACGTTGGTGCCTACTTCGGCAAGGACCGTCTGCAACTCGGTATGGAGCAGGAAGATCGTGCATGGAACCGCTGGAAGAGTCTTGCGCAGGTCCAGGTGGAGAAGTTGGTGGCTATGCGGACTGTGGCGGATTCGGATACCTCTGGGGCTGAGAATGATGATTTGGGAATTGAAGANGTTACTAAAAAGTCTTTTGATTCAGTTGATTTAGTTGCTAACACTTTTTACTTTGTAGCGTCGTGCAACGCCAGCTTTGGCTCATGGAGAATGCCTCCCAAACCCGGGAACAAGCCTACGACATCGCCCGTCGTGAATTCTACGAAGAGCGCCGCCTCGAACAAATGGAGCGTCGCATTGCTGTCGAAGAGGCTCAGTATGTTGGTGCCTACTTCGGCAAGGACCGTCTGCAACTCGGTATGGAGCAGGAAGACCGTGCATGGAACCGCTGGAAGAGTCTTGCGCAGGTCCAGGTGGAGAAGTTGGTGGCTATGCGGACTGTGGCGGATTCGGATACCTCTGGGGCTGAGAATGATGATTTGGGAATTGAAGAGTTGACTGAGGTGGCAGAGAGCAAGACAGAGGATGTCAAGGCTTGAGTCAAGGGACAAACTGTATTTTTATAAGCCGTTGGGCTGTGTACACAAGAATAACAACAACATCAAAGACACTATAAAGACTATAGAAGACACTTATTTGTCTTGGGGCAAAACAAGCCACCCTCCATTCTCAAGGCCATACTTGGTGGCTAACTCCTCGTGTTGTACGACGAAACGGTCCGCAATCTTCGTACGTTGGAACAACTTACCCGTCAAACTTAACGAACTGATTCGTGCCCATGACTCTACATATAACCCTCTTAACTTTACCTCAGGCACTAATCCCAAAACTCTCATTCCCCAAGCCGCGAAAATCGCACAAAACCCTGTTGCGGGTCCATTACTAACTACTACATCTGCAAAGCCCAAGTCCTTCCGTCCTTCCGGACGTCCCAATAGCGCCGGGAATAGAGCCATCAGGGACCGGGCCACTGTAAATGGCACAGTTGCCAAGCCTTGATGCACCCGTCTTGCCCTGGGTACAATAACAACGTCGTAAGTCCCAATTGGCTTGCCGGCGAATCGTTCCGCTGTGACACGCTCCCAGGATTGCGCGTGTGATAGGGATAGACGGTCCCCTGAGGAAATCAAGTAGCGACGATGTGCTTTCGCATGCGCAGTGAATCCGTTAGACAGCATGTACAGCATCTCTTTAGTGTGGCCACCAGACCCAAGTACAATAATAGTGTATAAGGGTTTGTTCCTGTCTGGTGTCACGGGCAGCTTGGATAAGGAAGCCAGCAAACGGAGACGACGAATGTTGAGCTGGACGGGTTAGATTAACTACATCTTTGTATATGGGAAAAAACTCACAATTAATGAGAGAGCCGCCAGTGCTAGGAAGCCCACAGCCATGAGAAGTGATACGCCATCGGACACGATCCAGCCAGCTGCTGAAATGAAAGCACTCGCCAAGGCAAAATAAAGCGAGTAGGCTACAGGTTCACTCACTAGGAGCGCCACGTAGAAAGCAAAGCCTCCGATAAAGATAGTTGCTGAGACCATTTTTGCATTTGATACTCTTCAATGTGATGGTGAAAGTGGTCTTCGGTATGGGTTAAATGACAACTTGCAGTTCAATACTAACCCTATCAAGCGCGACATGGTCTGTGTGCCGTAGTTATGGAGTCTAGGCTTAGTGTGACAACTTCCATGGCAATGACTTCTTTGCTCGGTAACACGAAAGGGGATCGGTGTCACAACGAGACTACTAATGTGTAGCCTCTAAAAATGAAATATCAAGACTAGCTAAACGTCATCCAAAGATTCGCATAACAGATGAACGATGAAAAAGGATGGGGTTGAAAAAGGGAAATACTCATAATANGCTAACAATTCCCTCCTTTTCTTCGATATCATCTTTCTTTGGTTTACCTTGTGGACTTTTCTTCCCTCTTTCTTTGATTTTGCTCATGCTGCTCTATACAGTATGAGTCCTTCCTTCTCCCGATGGTGCTCTTTGTCTCGGTAAGTTTTCTGCACGCCACCAGGTTTGGAACAACAAACGTGTNCTTGCAGTTCAATACTAACCCTATCAAGCGCGACATGGTCTGTGTGCCGTAGTTATGGAGTCTAGGCTTAGTGTGACAACTTCCATGGCAATGACTTCTTTGCTCGGTAACACGAAAGGGGATCGGTGTCACAACGAGACTACTAATGTGTAGCCTCTAAAAATGAAATATCAAGACTAGCTAAACGTCATCCAAAGATTCGCATAACAGATGAACGATGAAAAAGGACTGGGTTGAAAAAGCGAAATACTCATAATAGCTAACAATTCCCTCCTTTTCTTCGATATCATCTTTCTTTGGTTTACCTTGTGGACTTTTCTTCCCTCCTTCTTTGATTTTGCTCATGCTGCTCTATACAGTATGAGTCCTTCCTTCCCCTTGAGGTGCTCCTCGCCTCGGTAGGTGTTCTACACACCACCAGGTTTGGAACAACAAACGTGTATGTACACCGGCGAAATGCCAGTCAAAACGTAATGATATTTTTCATTGGCGGTCTTGGGACTGGAAGTATATGAGACGTGAAGGTTTTCCGTGGTATATCCGGGTTTCACTCCCAGCATGGGGTTTTTGAGCACTTGTGACTGATTCACATTTTGCGTATCTTCCCCGGTCCAGTTGTTCAACTCGATTGGGCCGGTTAGCTAGTACAGGAGCAGAATTTATAGAACCAAATCAATAAATAATGCAATGNTGATACGCCATCGGACACGATCCAGCCAGCTGCTGAAATGAAAGCACTCGCCAAGGCAAAATAAAGCGAGTAGGCTACAGGTTCACTCACTAGGAGCGCCACGTAGAAAGCAAAGCCTCCGATGAAGATAGTTGCTGAGACCATTTTTGCGTCTGATACTCTTCAATGTGATGGTGAAAGTGGTCTTCGGTATGGGTTAAATGACAACTTGCAGTTCAATACTAACCCTATCAAGCGCGACAGGGTCCGTGTGCCGCAGTTACGGAGTCTAGGCGTAGTGTGACAACTTCCATGGCAATGACTTCTCTGGTCGGTAACACGAAAGGGGGTCGGTGTCACAACGAGACTACTGATGTGTAGCCTTTAAAAATGAAATCTCAAGACTAGCTAAACGTCATCCAAAGATTCGCATAACAGATGAACGATGAAAAAGGATGGGGTTGAAAAAGGGAAATACTCATAATAACTAACAATTTCCTCCTTTTCTTCGATATCATCTTTCTTTGGTTTACCTTGTGGATTTTTCTTCCCTCTTTCTTTGATTTTGCTCATGCTGCTCTATACAGTATGAGTCCTTCCTTCTCCCGATGGTGCTCTTTGTCTCGGTAAGTTTTCTGCACGCCACCAGGTTTGGAACAACAAACGTGTATGTACACAGGCGAAACGCCCGTCGAAACGTAATTATATTTTTCATTGGCGGTCTTGGGACTGGAAGTATATGAGATGTGCAGGTTTTCCGTGGTATATCCGGGTTTTCACTCCCAGCATGGGGTTTTTGAGCACTCGTGACTGATTCACATTTTGCGTATCTTCCCCGGTCCAGTTGTTCAACTCGATTGGGCCGGTTAGCTAGTACAGGAGCAGAATTTATAGAACCAAATCAATAAATAATGCAATGATAAGGATTGTAGTGTGCATATGATATGATTGTGCGAGATCGTATGTGAATGCTGTACACACGCAAATATGTAAATCAATTGCTTGCTACGGAGAGTTGTGTTACCTGACAAATATGTATGTATGTACATACACACCGGGCATTTGACGTCCGAGCGCACGCGATCACTTGAATTGCCTAGATTCAGGCTCATTTCAGACCGCACATATTTCAAGGGAAACCAAGGGATACCCAACTTATCAATTCCAAAATTCGAGGAATCTTTTTCATCATTGAAAACAGGCCAAAATGTTTGAAGTCATTGTAAGAGACGCTAGTGACTGGGGCCATTTTGCGGTCTTATCCTTCAACGGGATTGAAGAGGTGAGAACATTTGCATGCCGGGTGTGCAATGAATGCGACAGGCAACCATATGCTGACTGGCTTAGCAGTCTGACGGAATTGTTTACAGCAAGATTGAAGGTGATCCAAGAGAATCATGCGCAGAATACCATCGTCGAGTGATTAAGGGATTGTCAATCAATCGTAGGTGGTGTACATCGTATGCTGAAATGATTATCAGTCAGATGGCTGTCAAATATTGTGATGAATGTATCAATGACCAGGAGAACAAGGCCATCAACAGTCATACTCTTGGGCATTTTCTTGTCAAGCCAAGGTCGTGGTCATTCAAAGATGAGGAAACCCAACGAGTACCTTACGGCCTAACTACTTTTGGCCGAGATGGTCTTTCCCCGTGGCCCATTATCGTTCAGAACGACGGTGGTAATGTATCAAAAAGACTCGGGCTTTCCTCGGATTGCCCGATATGCTTTGGTTTGGCAAAACAAATATTGCCAGCAATTCATGAAGATGGCACCAAGAAAGTAAGATTAATGTACGTGAAGACTATGATTGAATTATATTATTAAGATGATATCAACGGTTGTAAAAATTCATTACCCCTAAGAGTTGACGTTCACTGGGAGAGACATAGGGAATGGCGGAGATGGAGGAAGGATTTGTCTACCAACAACTTAGTTGAATTGAGACTATTGTCAATGGCCGACGTTCATGGAGCAGATTTGGTACCGCATAGTTTCAATCGCTGTAACCAAATCCTCCTGAAACAACACATACAGGCTCAATTTGAGAAGTACCCCAAAGTTAATCTCGAGCAAACGACAGGTAAGCAGCTTTTAACAACTAGTACCGATCTAGTCTAACAGAAGTTTATAGAATGCCCGTCATCCTTTCGTCTCATCGATGTCAATGCTAGATGCGTTGTTACGATCGGAAACAGACATGTCCGACACTCTGCGATTAGTTACAGATGGGACCCCGAAGACAAGAACATGCTCACCAAAGAAACTATGTCTGATTTTGCACGGCCCGGCTTTTTATCCCTGAAGACAATGTCCAAAACGCTGTGCGACTGCATGATAATGGCTCAGTTGTTGGGAATACCTTACATTTGGATTGACCGATACTGCATCGCGCAGGGTGATGATGCGGAAAAGGCCGAGCGGATTCACACCATGGGAGATATCTACGCCAACTCGTACTTGAAAATTATATGCGCTTTAACTAAGGATATCCATTCTGGACTCCCGGGTTATACCCGAGACTTTAGTGGTGGTGGCTTGAAATCACCAAGGGGCCAATGTGGGGGCACCTCTAACAGCAGTCAATACATGCAGTACTCAGATTCAGCATGGAAAACCCGAGGATGGACTATGCAAGAGGAATATCTGTCCCCTCGTCGTCTTTACTTCACTGATGAATCTATTCTCTGGCATATAAACTGTCCCATGGTATCATACTACTACACAGACTTTTCTGTGAAGCCAAAGGGTCGTCCTGAGTGTGCAACAGTAAAGTCCACACCAATCCATCAACTGATAGTAGAGTACTCTAGACGAGAACTTGCCTTTTCTAGAGACAGAATTAACGGAATTGCCGGTCTTTTAAAAACTCGAGGTGTTGAACATGTGTTTAGAATCCCCACTCGCCACATGCAGCACGGTCTTTGCTGGCGTAGGTTTTCGGTCAAGAAGCCCGCATTGCCTGACTATCAGTTCCCTACTTGGTCTGGGGTTTGCCTGTTTTTACACATAGCCTTTCCATGGTCCGAAAACACGATTGGTGTGTCGAAGTCTACAATATTGCATCCCATGACTTCACCACAAAAGCGAATCCATTTGGCGAGACAAATGGGGTTTCCCGTTGCCAGCTTAGCTAAACTTTCGAAGAGCCAACTTCTCATTCGAGCAAGAACTCAGCCAATCCGACCTAATGATGACATCACGTACGATGGCACCGCATCGCACAATACGCGCTCCAAGACTTTTGCATTTCAACTAGAGTCATGTTATTTTCGTCACTATAGCAAATATATCCATTCTATTGTGATTGAGCCTTTCATTCCGCTAGACGATGCCATCGGTGGTAACGCCATCCATGCCCGACGAGTAGGCTATATTGAGACGCCATTCAAAGGCACTTGTTACTTAGATCAACTTCCCAGGATCCGTCCAATGGCTATCCCGACGTTGACCAGATTGAAACGACAACGCATTGGTAGATTCTCAGTTCAAAAGAAATCTAGGACTACATTGACATGGCGCTTCACACACGAACGTTCCCCAACTTGCTTGCGGCGTCACCAATCTATTTCTCCAGAGAACCCCGAGGACATGGATACAACAATACCGCAAGTGCTAGCCACAGAATTGCCAAAGAAATATGGCTCTTTTAAGCGGTGGTTTCGTCGTTTTACTTTACGTTCACTCTTCTCGAAACAGCTGGTATCCACGGGCGGAGTGACACCGGAACGTCAACCTGAACGTAAGGTTGGTCGTCGAAGCACTAACCGCGGTGTAACCAACAAGCGAAGACCAGTGCTTCGGCCCTTTTTTGGTCATAGCCCTGTGAAAAACTACGGATCATTCCGAACTATCATTTTGCATTGAGGCTTCATTTGGATTGCAGGATACAGTGGGGATATTATTCAAGACAATATAACAACTCTTCATTTCACCGAACCTTTCTAGTGAGTCCGAAGATCCTTTGTCGCAACTCGGGCAATACCGAGAGATACTCAGTACTCAGCTCTAAATTTACGTCGTCAACAGTAAAACTGTCAATGGCAGTCAGCGTACGTGCTCGTTTCATGACATTAGAATCAGGCTACTTGGATCCAGACACCTCAAGTCGCTATACTCATAGCCGATGCTTTCTGACTTTACTCAGCCAAACAGTCGCCGTGGTGGTCTTCATACCCTCTTATTGTCACACATTAAAGCTCTCGACAGGGGTTCCCCTACTTCTATACCAAGCCAGCCCTACTCATAATACCAGCCAGCTGCCCACAGATGTCAAACGGCCCAGGATCATTCACCCGGAAAAGGAAGGCACCCGGCCCTCCAGGGCACCCGCAGTTTTCCCGATAAACGACGCTATCTACGGGAGCAGTTACCACTCCCTGTTAAATGAACGACTACCCAGTAGTGATATAAAAACTCCATGAAGCCCGTTTCACTCACAACCACCCATAGTACACCAAAATGATCCCGCCATTAACCCTTCTTGGCCGCCACGCCGTCATAACTGGTGCCAGCGGCTCCCTTGGCGTCGCCATCTCCCGCACTCTAGCCGCACAAGGCGCCACTCTCTCTCTCCTCGGACGCCGTTCTGAACCCCTCCAATCNCTCGTTTCGTCGCTCCCTACTCAATCTACTGCTACACCTCACGAAATCCACCTTGTTGATGTGGCTGATGGCCCTGCTTTCAAAAATGCTGTAGCGGAGATCACCAAGGGACAAAGACCGGTGGATATATTGATTAACGCGGCGGGTGTAGCACAAAACCGGTTGCTTTCGGGGCTGGATGAAGAGGAAATTGGGGCTTTGGTGGGGACTAATTTGACGGCGTCGATTTTGGGATGCAAGTATTTTGGAAAGGCTTTGATGAGGGCTTCTAAGAATAATGGCGATGGTCGGTTCATGTATAATCTACTGTGTAACCCCGTAACTAACATCTTGATAGCTGTAATTGTAAACGTATCAAGCTTATTGGCAGTCACTGGTGGGCGTGGAGCTTCAGTATATGCCGCTACGAAAGCCGGTGTACTCGGTAACCACTTCCTCTCAAGCAAGTAACTTGCCATAACTAATCTTTTCAATCCCTAGGTCTCACTCGTTCACTAGCGGCAGAACTCGCCCCGCGGATAAGAGTCAACGCTCTTCTCCCTGGCTATATCCAAAGCAAAATGGTAGAAGGTATGTCATCATCTCTATCTAATCTAACAAATACTGACTCTAAAAAGAAATTGTCCCAAACACCTCCGACGCACTCACAAAAAAGATTCCTCTAGCTCGCTATGGTACACCACAAGAAGTGGCTCACGCAACCCTCTTTCTAGTGGAAAATAGATATGCCAACAATTGTGTGCTTAACCTTGACGGTGGGCTCAGCGTGGGGCAAGTTTAGAGATAAATTCATATACCTAAGCTATGTCATTTATGTGTTCATCATGTCCTAGCGACATATTTGCCACAGACACGTCTTGAGCAATTTCTACGTCATCCCCATTCTTGCCATCATCCAAAGCAACTGGCCCGGACTCGGTATTAACTTCTTGAGTCTTGGCCT
>JSUI01006350.1:0-43832 GCA_000833645.1 Huntiella omanensis
CCTCTAACGGGGCGCAGAATAAATACGGTAAAAAGATATGAACTGGGTTACATTATACTTGGAGGTTCAATGGGCGCAATTGGCAGTCTCCTTCCCATGAATCCTCCTCCTGGCCTCGTTCCTGTTCGGGTTCTTCTTGTCTGGTTTCTTTTCTGTCTTCTTCCGGGATAGCTGAAGCTCCATCAATGCTCCAAATCTTGATAATGGAGTTTCCAATATTAGAAGTCGACTCTGCATATACTTCGTTTCTCGTCACTTTTACGCCTTGATCAATGGTGTCCCATTCGCCACCGCATGTTGCCACGACCGATCCCGAGTTATGCATAGCAGTGCTACCAATGGCACAATTATGGGCTTGCCACGACCAGGAACACTGAACGACTCCTTCGGATTGTGAGGCATCTTCCCAGACAGATACACTGCCAGTTTGATCACCAGCCCAAACCTCAAATCCGCCATTGCGGTTTTGGTAAACGTCGCATTCGACTCGTTGACTGGACTTGTCTCTTGGTCTTGGCAAGAAGCTAAGAGGGCGGCCGGTGCCACGGATATCATANAGAAGTCCGCCTGCTTGGCGCTCGTTGATGATTAGGTATCTACCACAGGGACTCCACTTTGTTTGCATGATTCCTGTTCCACCGGCTTCGGACAATGGAATGTCAAATTCATTGTGTACTACATCTTTGATACACCAAGTACCAGTAGCAGAGGTACTACGATGGATATCGTATAGACTGAGCCAGCGAGTCCAGGTGCCGGCAGCTAACAAGCCGCCAGTAGGGCCTTCTTCAGTGGAAATATCCAAGGCCGAAACCATTCCTTTCATGCCAACGCCGCCTCCTTTTGAAATGTGTCGACGAGAGGGGATGGTATGAATGGTGGTAGTAGGTCCGTCAGACCCTGACCTTGAAATGTCAAAGTAGTCAAGACGGTTGGTAGTGCCAACCAGGAAATTCGATCCCTGGTTCATCCAAACGACAGACATGGGCTGAAGATAAGCCTCGGTCTCCCGACGAATCAACTTATACGAAGCCAGTGGTGGATATGGCACAGCGGAATCTTGTGGTGGGAAGGCATGGATAAGATGGATTGGGGCATCTTTGGTAGCGACCAGAAGCATCTGTGTTGATGGGTCATTCAGGGAAAAGAAAGGGACAGGCTCGAAGATATTGGTTGACGAAGCTAGGGTTATGCGGGAATGNAGAGGAGATGGGCTAGATGATGAAAGAAGATCTGCAGGGACGACGTGAAGACCAACAGTATTGTCTGTGGAAAGGGAAACAATAGAGGTGCCATCTGGAGTCCATCTGATATGACGGAATGTTGGGGGCTGTGGTGTACTGTGTTTTGGGGGTTCTGAATTTGAAGATGAAGAGGAGATTGAAGAAGCAGAAGATGTTGTATTTTCAGAGGCTGATGAGCTGGGACGCGATTCATCCATTAGTTGGTCTGAAATTGAAGTTGCGTCGGCGGCGTCCGGACAACAATCCCTCCAATAAGTAGAAGCAGCTAATGCTACCCTCTCGGTGAAATCCGTCATAATAGTATCTCGATTGAAGAAAAAAACAATTTGGTAGTCATGGTATTGTGTATGAACACAAGATTGATAGATGTAGATCTACCGAATTTGACGTTTATATAACCCTAGTATGTGCAACCCTATGTATCTCAATGACGTTATATGTCTGTATCACGGAACATCCAGTGTCCCTTTCTATAAGTTCTTAGCCCGTCTACTACTCCTCTTCTTCCTCGCCATCTCTCCCAGCATCCTGTTTGAATAACACCTGCTCAGCTAGGGCCAAACACCTTCTAACCGGCAATCCCACAACATTATCCACACTCCCATGAATCTTCTCAATCAGTACCATACCGCCAATACCCTGAATAGCATAGCCACCCGCCTTATCCACCCCCTCATTCGTCTTAACATAGGCTTCAATGACATCATCAGGCAACCCGTCACTCTCCCTCGCAAACCACACTCTCGTCTCCTCAGTAGTAACCTCCATCTCATAGCCCGGCGCCATGGCATCTTCCCGCGGTGCTAGCACGCAAACGGCGGTTAAAACAGTGTGATATTCCGTGTCGCGAAGGAGTTTTAACATGCGGATATGGTCTGTTACGCTGCGTGGTTTCTCTATGATTCGGCCGTCGCGAGAAACAATGATTGTGTCGGCAGCAATAAGGAGGACAGGGTCAACCAACGAGGGGTCTTGTTCGCCCTTCTCTAACACGGTTTTATATACGGAAAGAGCCTTTTGTCTCGCGGTGGCAGCTACATATTCATGCGGCGTATGCGTTTTCTTATCGAGATTCTCGGGTTCCGTGGACGGGTGGATTTCGGGGTTAATCCCAATCTTTAGAAGTCATACATACTTAGCTAGGAAACGAGGATATCAAGAAGGGAGGGGGCGTTACGAACCTGGCTTAGAAGGGCGCGACGACGTGGTGACGCAGAGGCGAGAATTACTCGTTGTCCGCGGAGGTGCATTATCACGGGGATCTGGAGGAGATTTGGGCGCCGGGCGGGAAGTTGGCTTTGGGGACGGGGACGGGGACGGGTCTCGGGGGTCGGGACGGGATCGTCGAGGTCGATGAGGGTTTGTTTTTCGGGATCGGACATTTTGGGTGGGTTGTGCGGTGGGTAGGTTGTGAGTGTATAGAAAGTGGGATGTCGTGATGGTGGTGATGGAGGTCTAGAGGAGGTTGTTTGGTTGGATTACTAACATGGACGATCGTAGTATAAGATGTGTTATTGCGTAATGGGTGGGCTAAGCTTGGATTCTGCCGGGATCCTGGTAGGTGTTGACCGCCTTGGTGTTAGGGTTTGTATTGATGGTTTCGGTGGTATGATTGAGATGGGTTGATGTGAATTGACGTTGTTAATGGATGGTGATGATTTGGGGGTGGATTTAGGTATTGTCGGGTTTCAAAGAGTGAAAGTTTTGGTTTAAAGATTCTGTTGTTTCTGTCCGTTCCGGGTGAAATAACATAGGTTCCTCTTCTGAAAGGACATCACCAATATCACCAGATCGTCTATCTCCGTATAACCCTAAACCTCAAAGCAACCGCCAGCTGTTCAGCACAAGGCATCTCAATGTTCAGTTTACTTCATTCCAGCACATTAGAATCTACGCCTCAACAACCTATCGTACATACATATCCCCTTTCCGCTTTCACCCTTCTAATTGCTAACCCAATACAAACGAGTATAGAACTCACGTCTGTATATACACGCATTTGTATGTATGCACGTCTTTAGTGAATCCCACCAGTCAACCCCAGCCAAAACCCATTTTCACATGCAATTTTCAGCCAACTCTAGCTCCATGCGCCGTCGACTCTCATCCACATTACATGTCAACCAGACTAGACTTTATCGTCTCTGGATTTCATAGATTTGTCTCCCATATATCACTCTTGTTCTACACAGTTTCTGTCCATCGGTTTTATTCCCCTCGCTTGCGAAAAGAAGGCAAGGGAAGTTGCCTTTTTAATTGCCTCATTGGCTGTTGCAAAGTACATACGTCAGAGTGGAAAGTGACGGAGAGTCTTGATCGTGGAGTTTACTTACGTAGACTGGTCGCTTGGTTCAAGAGGGTGCATTAGCGACGGAGATTCCTCTATTTGGTCTTTTTCCGTTTGCGCCGACTGTTTGTGCTGGCTGAGAACGGTATGTTTCCTATCTCTTATAAGCTTTCCATCAAGATGCGCCGTCATCGTCAATGACGTTGCGCTTTTCTATCGCACGATTCCGTTGGTTCCTTTTTCTAGCGCAAAGTCACCTAGGACAATGCGCCTACCTAATTGGTCAATGGCTCTGTATTCCTAGATCACATGCTCACCTTGTCTTATCCTTCTAGATCCGCGCGATTCTACCTATTGACGGTTAATAACGACGAGGTGAATCATAGAAATTCCCCCCACGATTCGACTTTTGGCCCACTTTCACGTGTCGACTGACTCGCGACGTGGATCACAGTGGCTGTTTGACGTATGTACATACATACATAGGTGGGCCCACCGGTGAATCTTGACGTCACGGCATTTCAGTGTATCAAACTCCCACCNTAGGACAATGCGCCTACCTAATTGGTCAATGGCTCCGTAGTCCTAGATCACATGCTCACCTTGTCTTATCCTTCTAGATCCGCGCGATTCTACCTATTGACGGTTAATCACGACGAGGTGAATCGTAGTAATTTCCCCGACGATTCGACTTTTGGCCCACTTTCACGTGTCGACTGACTCGCGACGTGGATCATAGTGGCTGTTTGACGTATGTACATACATACATAGGTGGGCCCACCGGTGAATCTTGACGTCACGGCATTTCAGTGTATCAAACTCCCACCAAAAAAAACTACTTCAAGATAAAGCTCAGTGCATTCTATACCCCGGGAATGTCGGACAACGGAAACGGGACGACACCGCCTACAGTGGAAGACGACAGGCCACGTCTGACAACGGCGCAAAAGAAACAAAACCATATTGCCTCTGGTAAGTGATGATGCACACGAGTCATACGGACCCACACATTTGGATATGCGGGGATGATGAAAGGTCGATCGACTTGGCGACTGGCTGGATTGATCTTATGCATCTTCACATGCAATTCATGTGTATACGCGGTACAACGAGACGATGCACGAGTCATGTAGATTGTCTTTCTGGATTCACTTGCCCCACATGAATGGTAGAATCTGGTATTGACCAAGGTTGATTGTGGAATGGTAGACTGTGTCGCCATACCCAGCATGACTCGAGTTATAGGTGGACGAATAAGACTTGCAGGAAAATCTGGAGGGACATTGTGATACATAACGTATTCATATAGTCTAGTCTCACGATAAACTGGAAAGTCAGGCATCCATCTTAGTCTTTACCACGGTCTACAAATTCCTCGAAAAGTAACTCATAGCCCATGCAAACTAACACTATCCAGAGAAAAAACGCCGCCAAGCAATCCGTGAAGGCTTCGACCAAATCTGTCAACAAGTCCCCGGTTTAGAAGGGCAAGGCCGATCAGAAGGTCTGGTGTTGACGAAGACGGTCGATTATATCCAAGAATTAGTTCAACGAAGGAGAGAACTTATGGATAGTATTGCATCAGCGGGAGGTGTCGTTGACCCGGCCTATCCAAAGTGAGTTTCTCTAAAGAAAATATAAAGTGATGGAGTGACTAACAAGTGCAGATTAATCTCCAACGCGGAGGAGTATTTATCTACTCATCGACGGATAAGTCGTGAGTTAACAGATGGTCAAGGTGGTTCAGGGTCACCATAGATTCACTTTGTCTTGCAGTTATATATGAATGGATNGTCCCCGGTTTAGAAGGGCAAGGCCGATCAGAAGGTCTGGTGTTGACGAAAACGGTTGATTATATCCAAGAATTGGTCCAACGAAGGAGAGAACTTATGGATAGTATTGCTTCAGCGGGAGGTGTCGTTGACCCGGCCTATCCAAAGTGAGTTTTCTCAAAAGAAAATATAAAGTGATGGAACGACTAACAAGTGTAGATTAATCTCCAACGCGGAGGAGTATTTATCTACTCATCGACGGATAAGTCGTGAGTTAACAGATGGTCAAGGTGGTTCAGGGTCACCATAGATTCACTTTGTCTTGCAGTTATATATGAATGGATTTCATTATCTTCATAACCGTGGTAGTACAACAATGTTACACGGGCTTTAATCTTCTACTGGAACGTATCAGATAACTCCCTCATTAAATCGCGAAGTTCCTCTGGTGTCACACGTGCTGGTGCTTTCCGTCCTTTAGCATCCAGCGTGGTGTACTTCTCCGGGAGACTCGGCCCATTCACGGTAACAGTCCCATCATCAAGATCCTTTGGTCCCACGACAATAAACAAGCCAACCCCCTTCTTCCTCGCCTCAACATTCTTCTTCCCAATACCTAATGGCCGCCCATCAATATCCACCTTCAACCCCGTCGCAACCCTAAACCTCCCAACCACCCCCGACTTCTCCAACGTCTCCCGTGCCTCTCTATCGTGTCCCTCGATGACATCTTGAACTTTCTTGGCGTATTCTAATAGCTCCGGTGAGTCATTCACCGTGGCGATGACTGCTGGCTGCGGGTTCAACCAGAACGGCCATTTCCCGTCGGTCTGCTCTATTAGCAAGGCCATGAGCCGTTCCACGGACCCGAGGACAGCCCGGTGGATCATCACGGGTGTTACAGGGCCTGAAGGTTCTTCTGGGTTATGTGGGAGACCGAGTGTTTCCTGGGTGGGAGAGGGCGATGTATATGATAACTCGAAGCGCTTGGGAAGTTGGAAATCTAGTTGGACTGTTGCCGTCTGGTGAGATTTCCCCTCGTTATCGGTGACTATGATATCAATCTTTGGCCCATAGAAAGCTCCATCTCCCTGCTTGATAATAAACGGCATCCCACTATCCTCCAACGCCTCCCGCAACGCCTTCTCCGCACGATCCCATTCTTCAAGAGTACCGATGTAACTTTCCGGCCGGGTAGATAACGCCAATGTATATCCACTCCCAAGTTTCAAAACCGAATAGACAACCCTTACAAACGACAACGTCGCTTGAATCTCCTCTTTCACCTGGCTAGGTCGACAAAAGATATGGCCATCATCCTGATGGAACCTCCGTACCCTCGTCAACCCGGACAACGCCCCCGTAATCTCATTCCGATGCAACGGACTAAAATCCGCATATCGCACGGGTAACTCCCTATAAGATCTCGCCTGACTCTTAAACAAAAGACAATGACCCGGACAATTCATAGGTTTCAACCCCATTTCCTCGCCCTCCTCCTCCCCTTTCATCCCCGTAACGGAAAACATATCACCCCTATACTTTGCCCAATGGCCCGAAAGTTCCCATAAATCCTTCTTATAAATCACCGGCGTAAGAACCTCTTCAAAGCCATAATAGCGGTATTGATTCCGTAGGAAAGATACAAGCTTATTAAAGATCCATGTGCCGGCGGGGAGAAATAGTGGTGAACCTGGCGAGTAAGGCGATGTGGTGAAGAGAGATTGGGCGGTAGCTAGTTTCCTATGATCAGGAGCTTCAGGCTTGGAGTTATCATGGCCATGGTCATGACCATCTCCATTAGCACATTGTCGAACAGAAACAGAACTAAACAAACGAGTCCTACCCCTCGGACCCAAAGATCCACGAACTCTCAAAATCCGTGATAACATAGTTTGCTAACATCAACCTCAACCCTCTTATTCCAAAAATCTCAAAATCTCAAAATATCAAGTTCCACCTTCAAGCTTACATAATCACGATCCCCCCACAATTCCCGACACCCAAAAAAGGAAACTGCAAAACATAGAAACCAAAAAATGTATTATTTCGTAAATCGTGTATGTAGTAATGTAGCCAGCCAACGAAACAAGAAAGAAAACATGCGCGTGTATCCCCCTCCCTCCCCTCCCCAAAAGAATGTAATGAACCAAAATAAACTATGTATGTACTACCNGAGACCTGCGAGACAGCCGCGCTACGCTGGAGGTCGACCTTGCGAAGAAGCTTGAGTTGGCGGTTAAGTCCGTTAAGCTCCTGGGAGTTTGCGCCAATCAGGGACTTGAAGGACCAGCGGACGGCGTCACGTTGGGTTTCTACGGCGGCTTCTTCGCGGGTTGCGACGCCGTAGATTAGACCGAGGTGGTCTTCGGCTGTGGAGAGGAGACCGAGGACATATTGGGCTTCGACGATGAGGTCTTTGATACGCTCTGAGACAAAGGCTGTGTGTTCAATGTATTTGTCTAAAAGAGCTTGTTCAGTGTATGCAAACGACACAGCGTTAACCGGAGCACCGACGACAAGATCAAAAGGGGCCATCAAGACACGCATGACACCAGCACGTTCCAAACTAGGGACTCCAGAGTTATCCCCCCCAGAAACCTGGTGACCATTCTGGGCTTCCAATGCAGAGTCCAGGAAACGCAGAGTCCAGTGGTTAATACTAATGACATGATCGACAGCCGTACCAACATGGCTATTGAATAACTGAAGGTGGCGAGCCGTCTTGCGTGCAGTCTCAATGTAGTTTCCGAAATAAGCGGTGAGCTCCTGCTTAGCCGGCAGGTCACTGTACTGCACGAGCGAGCGAAGATCTCTCACAGCAGTTTCCGAGTTCTTCATTTCCAAAGGCAACGAGACACCATCGGCAGTGCGCTCGAGAATCTGCTGGAACTTGTCCTGGACACTCATGAGACCTTCGAATTCAACAGCCGAGTTTCCACCGGTAGTCTGGGTATCGGCAAGGGGAATCGAGGTAGGGCACATGGGCAAAATGTAGGAAGCTCCAGGTACACTGCATACAGGTGAAAGGGTAGCGCGAAGACTAGACGCAATCATCATCTGTAAAATATAAACTCCGCCAAAGAAAAGATAGACGGCCAATAACACGGCAAGTGGTTTCTGGGCCATCTTAAAGGCATTGGCAAATAACCCAAGGGACCAAGAAAAGCCCTTTGAAACCACCTGCGAAAGAACCGACAACTGGCGGTCATCTGCAGGTTGGCGCGTCGCAGTCTGGTTCTGATCCATGGTATGTTGATGACGGGTAGATGGCGACAATGTCTTGATCCGTCTAGGAGATGAGGTGAAAGATACATCATGTTCGAGATCGTCCTCATCAAAGTGGTCACCATCATCGTAAAAAGCGCCAGGTGAAACGCGTGACCTCGCAGCGGCAGTAACATTGCGTTGACGAATAGTATCTTGTGAGTTCTTGGAAGCAGTCGTGGTATCGTGAACAACCTGGGAAAGAGCGCGCTGAACACCAGGAACTGTCGGTTCGGTGACGGAGGCAGGTTGGCGAATGAGTCGGGTAATAGCCGGCTCNTGGTCACCATCATCGTAAAAAGCGCCAGGTGAGACGCGTGACCTCGCAGCGGCAGTAACATTGCGTTGACGAATGGTATCTTGTGAGTTCTTCGAAGCAGTCGTGGTATCGTGAACAACCTGGGAAAGAGCGCGCTGAACACCAGGAACTGTCGGTTCGGTGACGGAGGCAGGTTGGCGAATGAGTCGGGTAATAGCCGGCTCCATAGGCTCACGTAACTCCATCATTAAACTGCGTTCATGTTCTGAAAGGTCTTCATCTTCAAAACTCTGGTCCATGAGTTGTTCTACCAATTGATCATTGGAAGAAGAAGAAGCAGAACCGGGACGTTGAGCGGGCGATGGTACGGCGGCGTCAATTGAGCGGAATGAGGTCTGACGTAGGGGAGTAACCGGGGCAGTACCCACAAGGGCAGCAAGATCGTGATTCGATGACATATTGGATTCGTGAACGGAATTGGTACTTCTATTGCTGTCGACAAAGGACCACGACTCGGCAAGTTGGGCGGGTGAGACGCGACTGTAGTTTGGAGTACGCGGGGTCTTTGGTGTGGTAGGACGACGTTGAGTAGTAATAGAGGATGGCATAGTGGTAGCAAAAGTCTTGACTTTGTTTGATCAAGCTTCTGGGTGTGACTGGTTTTAAAGAAAGCTAACAATAGTACTTTGAGCCCTGTTTCGAGTCCAGGTGCAGGGCGAGGGGGGGTGATGTACCGTGACCTGGGGGCTTGCTAGGGGCGTGTAGGCTATGTCGCAGGATATGTCCAGGTGGATTGTATAGTGGTAGTTTATTGAGATGCAGATGAAGCAGCCAGCAAGCGAGGAACAAGAATAGAAGATTGGAGAGCTTGATGTGAATGTCGAGATCGGTCGGGTATAGCTAACTAGGGTAATATCAATGTTAGCAAGTGTTTCCGAGCAAGTACCCTAAAAGAAAGAAAGACATGTACTTACCAAATAAGAACAACAGAAAATCTACAAATCAAGGAAACGAGAAACCCTTAACTTGGGGAGATGATATGTATATAAACCGACGAAAACCACGAACCCGGTGATGAAAAGGAAAAGAAAAGAAAAGACAAAAAAACGGGAAAAATTCTGTTTACTCTCTATGAAAAAAAAAATATGCGCGTAAAGTGCCCACAGCAAAATATCCATCCATCCAAAAAAAAGGAGGAACCCGCGTACTCTGCATATAAGCACGATCTTGGCCAACAAAGTCAACATAAACTTCAAAGGAACGACTTCAAAAAAAAGACAATGGCCGGGATAGTGGGGCGATTCTGTTGACGTGTATATGAAGGATTAAGGATTTGATTTAGGCTGGGTATGGAGATTTACATTAGGCTTTTTGGGTTTTCTTGGGTTTCTATTGTGAAGATGGGAAGAGACTCTTGAATGTTCTTCTATGACATGACGACCATCAGCACCTTCCATTCCAATGATAAAAAAGTGAAGAAACCCTTAATTCATGCACAACCCGGTGATATCCGCAATTTATGCCATGACAATAGACCCTTGAATATCAACAACCCTATCTCATGACATGCATAAATCTAGCGAAATCAACTAATTTAACCTAACAAGAGATTAGGCTTCTAGATTCGATTTTGACGTTGATAGTTTCAATCAACCAGTCAGCTAAGATCCATCTGCCAACGATTTCTCGCTAGTTCAATTCTTTACTACAAACATGAAGCCGATATCTATGACCTATGCAATATACCTCAAACGACCTGTCGTTAGGCGCTTACATACATGACAAGTCCAACCAATCAAATCAAAGAAACGATAAAATTCAATGGTATCTAAAATCCCAAGTCATAACACATTACCAAGACAAAAAAAAACAAAAGAAACATCAAACGTCATTACCCAATCGTAGGAAAAACCTTCAAAACAGCTCTTCTCCAAACCCCACCTTCTCTAGAATTCCAATTCTCTCTTTCCGCAAGTTCCTCCGCAAACTCCCGAATCTCCCTTCTTCTAGTTCCCGGACTTCTTCGACCTCGTCCAATTGTCTCGGAAATGTCCATCAAGGAAAGTGTCCCTCGTTGTCCAGGTGACAGGGCCGTTGGTATCACTGTCCTCGGTGCGGCTATCTTCGATGCCGCCGCTATTGCCGCTGTGACAACCGCTGTGGCTGCATGTTCCACAGGGAGAGAACCCGGAACAGGAATAGTACCCGCGTTATTCCTAGACAACCCACTCAAATCCTTCTTTCGTCGCCACCAAGTCCAATGACCTCTCCATCTTAAGCTCTTCTCATCTTCATCATCGTCATCACTCAATTGACCACGTAACTTATGTAACCTCCGTTCCTTATGGACCATGCCATTGGTGATATCCGGACAATAGCCCTCCGGAAGCATACTTTGACGACAAAGAGGACATAAACAACTAACTCGATGAAGATACTCCTCAATGCATTCTGCATGGAAAATGTGGAAACACGGAAGTTGACGTATCACCGAGATTCGATTTTCAAATTCCATGTGACATACCTGACAAGTCGGTTGATAATTCGTTCCTACAGCCGTATAATTCGATTCCGACTGTGTCGCTGTGTCCACTGTACTCTTACTAGCACTTGTATCCGTCCCATTAAGGACCTCCGTAGTCGTTGTTTCCGGGTCTTGTTGGTATGTATACAAGACGAACTTGTCTTTAATATGCTCCATGGGCACAGTCACCCTCGAGATCCCCATAGCTTCCAAATCGACCTCACCACTTTTGACTTTCTGTCCGAGTGTATATCGTCGTCTCCATTGGACCATATGTAATGAAATCGATACCAACAAGATAATCCCCACCAACGATGCAAACGTAATAACGAAAAACTCCCACAATGGCGTCTCTTTATCTTCGTTATGAACCCTCATCTGTGTCCAAACTCGTACATAATCCTCCCTACTCGTGTCGAAAAGCTCCGTAATGTTATCACTATACGGCACTGTATCCAGATTCCCTGAATATGCCGCAAGCGTCGAGATCAACTCATTACCAGAGTCCTTGGGTAATGCATATATAGGAAACCGGTATTTCTTCGCCCACCCATCACCCGCACCTTTCGGTCTCCAAGCTTCTTTCTTCTCTTTCTCCTCGGTATATTCCACGTCGCCGGCCGGTCGATAGAATATAAAGGCTTGGATAGGGTCATAGCGGACTGCGTTGAGATATGCCATCGTACAGCTATCGTTATACCATGGGGCAATAGAGATGAGCTTATAGTTTGCTTGTGGGAGGTCATTCTTTTGCGTGACGTTTCGAGGAAGATAGACTGGATCTTCATATTGACTCGTTGAACATGGATGATCAGTGTCGAGAGTAGGAACGTATAACAAGCCTTGAAGAATACCATTTGTCGTGGAAGCCTCATTAGTAGAAATCGTAGTAAGGTTCGTATCAAAGAGAGATTCATATGCGATCTGTGTCTGAATAGTCCATCATCAAGTTAGAACAACCATAATTCATCAAATGCCCCCAAAAAAAGACTCACATCGAGAGCAGTCAAGTTCCGAATAACCGTTTCGGAAGACGATGACGTCCCCGACCAAACGGGGTTACTGAACAAGAGCCTATCGGTACATACATGCCTGTTAGTGAAAAGTCTTGGCATCCCAAGATATGAAGACTTGGCGCCAAGGATAATTGGACGACGAATCTTGATCATTCAACATATCTAAAGGCAGAATACTTAAAACTTACACAACATTCTGTATGGCATCCAGCGCTGAACAAACTAATTAGCAAGACATCCTCCCAAAAAAATGCCAAGACTTCACTAAACCTTGGTATATGTACATCTGACATCATCAACTTACACATAGTTTAATCTCACTAAATCCGGAGCCGAAACTGGCATCTCGAAGATATATCGTAATTCCCTTTTTTCGATTCTTCCCCATAGAAACCAGACTTTCCCGTCTTCAAGAAGGTACATACGTACTTCAAAAAAACAAGGAAAGAAATGAAAAAAGTCAAGTCGTATGTTCCNCATTCAACATATCTAAAGGCAGAATACTTAAAACTTACACAACATTCTGTATGGCATCCAGCGCTGAACAAACTAATTAGCAAGACATCCCCCAAAAAAAATGCCAAGACTTCACTAAACCTTGGTATATGTACATCTGACATGACCGACTTACACATAGTTTAATCTCACTAAATCCGGAGCCGAAACTGGCATCTCGAAGATATATCGTAATTCCCTTTTTTCGATTCTTCCCCATAGAAACCAGACTTTCCCGTCTTCAAGAAGGTACATACGTACTTCAAAAAAACAAGGAAAGAAATGAAAAAAGTCAAGTCGTATGTTCCTTCTTAATCCAACCATAAATATAAACGGAAAGAAGCGCGTCACATTAAACGTAAGTAAAAAAAAAAAAAGAGAGAGAACCCAGGTTATTCATATATCTCAATAACATCCCCCTCCAAACCAACAAACAAAAAAAAGAAAGAAAAAGAAAAGAACCAAAAATGCATGTCTCATCAGTAACGAAATCCAAATCCCCATCCACCATTCCCACCCAAAATAACTCGTTTCCATATCCAAATTCCACCATCAGTAACTTCTCTTTTCCCTCCTCTCCTCCGTCCCCGTCCTTCAATATTCCCACCAGCCAGGCTCCATCACCTAAAAGCAGCTACCAAGCTAGTCGATTTCCCGAAACCACGAAAAAAAAAAAAAGACATGTTTCTGATCGGATAGGAATCAGTCACTTTCTAGTTTCTTTCTCCCTTGTCTTTGTATTCTGTCAGACTACAGACTACATAAACGACCTCCACTTCCACATGTTTTCAATCTGTATAAACCTACCTCTCAGTCTATACAAACAACAATCTATGTATCTACCCTAATCATCAACCTCCTCCCGAACAAAGCGCAACCCCAAAATCAAAGCTCCTTAAACTGGTTCTTACCTAAACTGACCCTCGAAATTCACACACAAAAAACTACATCAGGAACCCCCATCATGAACTCTAAAATCCAACAGGAAATATCCCAAAAAAATGAGAAAAGAATAAAAACAGCTGCTTCCACTTTTGCCTGATTCCAAAATTCACACTCTACCTAAAACTAACCAAAACCCTAAAACTACCTGATACTTGAATCGTCACATCACACGACAAGCTATATTCATGATTGATCANTTTCTAGTTTCTTTCTCCCTTGTCTTTGTATTCTGTCAGACTACATAAACGACCTCCACTTCCACATGTTTTCAATCTGTATAAACCTCCCAGTCTATAGAAACAACAATCTATGTATCTACCCTAATCATCAACCTCTTTCCGAACAAAGCGCAACCCCAAAATCAAAGCTCCTTAAACTGGTTCTTACCTAAACTGACCCTCAAAATTCACACACAAAAAACTACATCAGGAACCCCCATCATGAACTCTAATATCCAACAGGAAATATCCCCCAAAAAATGAGAAAAGAACAAAAACAGCTGCTTCCACTTTTGCCTGATTCCAAAATTCACACTCTACCTAAAACTAACCAAAACCCTAAAACTACCTGATACTTGAATCGTCACATCACACGACAAGCTATATTCATGATTGATCAGTCACTTGTACAGTAGCTAGCCACATCCGTCCGTCAGTCTCCATACACTTCTCTTCCCATGCAAATTCACCCAGCCTCTGCAAAACCCTCAGAGACTCGACAAAAACTCGCCCACTTTCTGCATACATACACTGTAAATCACCCGATATTTTATCCCGTAACACAAAATTAAACACACCTATATTTAGGCTTCTGAAATTCAACCTCCATAAATCATAACAATAATCAAAAGTATAATCACCTTTTACATCCTCTGACAAACCATAAATGTCCTGGGTATAACACAAACGTCCTCCGCAAACACTCTCCCCTTACTCCTCCACGTCCGAAGACGATCTTGTCCAACAACAACAGTTCTACCATCTGGGACCATCATCGTCACGGCCATGATGACGACCACCACCGCCATATCCACCAGGTCCACCAAAGCCCTCAGGGCCACCAAAGCCTCCAGGTCCACCAAAACCTCCGGGACCACCACGGCGCTCATCGTCGTCATCACGGCGACCGTAGCCATCATCACGACGGCCGTAGTCATCGTCACGACGACCATAGTCATCATCGCGACGGCCATAGTCATCATCGCGACGACCGTAGTCATCATCACGGCGGCCGTAGCCACCACCACCACCGTACGAGTCTTCACGGCCATAGTTGGATTCCTGACGGCCGTATGAAGACTCTTGCCGACCGTAGTTGGACTCTTGCTCACCATATGACGACTCCTGACGCCCATATGAAGACTCCTGGCGACCATACGAAGACTCCTGACGGCCGTAAGAAGACTCTTGACGACCATAAGAAGACTCCTCTTCACGCTCTTCTCTACGGCTGCTGTTACCGTAGTAGTCAGACGAAGCACCACCNTCACGGCGGCCGTAGCCACCACCACCACCGTATGAGTCTTCACGGCCATAGTTGGATTCCTGACGGCCGTATGAAGACTCTTGCCGACCATAGTTGGACTCTTGCTCACCATATGACGACTCTTGGCGCCCATATGACGACTCCTGGCGACCATACGAAGACTCCTGACGGCCGTAAGAAGACTCTTGACGACCATAAGAAGACTCCTCTTCACGCTCTTCTCTACGGCTGCTGTTACCGTAGTAGTCAGACGAAGCACCACCGCTACCGTAGCTCGATTCCTCGTTACGGCGGCTGTAGCTGTTGTTATTATCGTCATCGTCGTTACGACGGCCATAGCTCGACTGAGAATACGAGTTGTTGTACCGGTTGTCGTTATCGTCGTCATCATTACGGCGACCATAGCTCGACTGCTGGTTCGACGAGTAGTCGTTGTCGTTGCGGGAGCTATCGGATTTGACAAAACTGTTAATCAGTCCACCCAGGAAGCCACCACCACCACTAGACTGCTTCTCCTCATGGCGCTGGAAGCCACTGATATCGACACCAGTGTTCTGAGCAACAAAGCCGCTCAGGGCTCCAGTAGCGCCGCTAACAATCGCGTTAGCCGCCGCACCAGCAATACGGTCCTCCATCGTCTCAGGAGCGGCGTTAGCAAACTGCTTGTGCATGTGAAGACCACCAGAGCAGCCGTGACCGTGGCCAGTGTCGACAACACCAGTCTTATGGTTTCTGCCTTGCTCAACACCGTCGCGAGAAAGGAACTGCCGGTATTGGTCCTGAGCATCACCAAGGTCATTCCACCAGTCCTTAATGACCTTGTANATGAGCTTACGGCCCTCCCTGGTCTTGCTGCGTCCACTGTTGCGCTGCGCGGGGTGGGCCATGACACCGAGAATGCAGTAGTCAATAACCTCCGAAGGGTCGTCGTCAGAGTCCATGACATCCATGAGCTGAGGAACAACCCACTTGACCATAGCCGAAGCAGCCCGACCAGCAGGCTCGTTCAGCAGGTTAGAAAAGTGATCCTTGGACAACATCGAGTGCGTAGGGTTGGACGAATCGTCATCGCTGAAGACAACATGCTGGGCCTGCTCACTGCTCGAGATAATCTCCTCGGAACCAGTCTTCATCTCTGAACGAAGCTGTTGCACAATGGGGACAATCGTAGGGGCAATGATGCTGAAAACCCAAACGGAAAGCTGCTCCTCAAGCTGCTCAATAACCTTGGGAAGAATGGGGATGTTCTCAATGGCCGTGGAGATGGCCTTGAGAATAGAGTCGTGGAACTCGATAGCAGGCATGATACTCTCGAAAACCTGNAGCTGCGTAGCAGTAGCGTTGGCCTGAATGTTATCAAGCTCGTCACTCTTGTGCTGGCCACCAAAGACACCATCTGGGATCTTATCCAGAAGCTCGCGCAGCAAGCTGGTATCCTTGTTCTTAGAATCGTTCAGAGTGCCCTCGAGCTCCTCAAGTTCGTTCTGTGCAAGCTTGTCCGACACTGTAGTATTTCGCATGTTAGTGACCTGAATCTCATTTACTAAATCTGGAAATCATGAACTTGTCTGAAAGGAGCCAGTGTAACCCCAAACAACGTTGCACGTTAAAACTTACCTTCACCAGTAACGGAGTGGAGGAAATCGACACCACCAAAGGTACCCGTGACAATAGGGTAAACCTCCTCATCAACGTCATCGATGCGGAGCTTGGTGTTGCGACCAACGTGAGGGAAGATTTCATCCTCGCCCATGGCAATCAGAGCCAACTCAATGTAGTTAGAGTGGGCAAAGTAATCTATTCTTATAGTTAGCATCTTACCGTAGTTTAAAGTAGTCGTATAACATTTGAAACTCACCCTCAAGGCAGTGAAGACCGGTACCGAGGAGACGCAGAGCCTCGTACTTGTCGGCCTTGTTGCGGCGATCACGGTAAGCGCGTCCATGCTTAATGCAGCGCTTGAAGAGATCACGGCAGTGGTCAAGGGCAGTGGTGATACCAACAGTGTCGTTGGCAATGTAGTTCTTGAGACCAGTTCTGGAGTCGACAGCGAGCTCAACCTCCTCGTCGACGGGGCCTCTCAGGCGGGTGTCGTACTGGCGAGCATCGATGTTGTCGGCGTAATCCTTGGGGTTGTCAATGTGCTCCTCAGGGCGGTAGCAGCCCAGACGCTCGGCCGTGACTTCGAACTCGCCAGAGCCGTAGCCGAAAGTGAGGAAACCAAGGATAGAAAGAAGCAGACGAATGGCCTCGGCAGACACATTCTTGACGGTACCGACATCGACAGCCTGAGAGTAGTCGCGCAGCCAGTTACCAAAGTAAACGCGAGAGATCTGGAGCTTGTTGAACTTCTTGCCGTTGAGAGCCTTGGCCATGGAAAGCACAAGGAGAGCATCTTCAATATCACCGTGGCGCCCTATAAAACAGAGTCCATGTTAGTAAATCTATCTGTATAACAAACTATCCAAAGTCACCCAATAGTGGGGACAAAACTTACAGTTCTGGCCCTCGATCTTGGAAGTGCTGCCAATGTTACCAGCTCCAAAGGCGGCAACTGGGCCCGTCATGCAGACGAGGACAACCAGAGCCACCAGGAGATGGAAGGAGTTGAAAGAAAACATTTTGGGTGTCACCGCGATAACCAGAACGCAGAAACTATGATAGGAAAAAATGGGATAATGAGGTTTGTGGAGGATATGAAGAAAGAAANAAAAAGAAGAATTGAAAACTATCAACGTGGAGAAGGGGTCGATGATATATGTATGCACATGAAACTGGCGCGAGGAAGGTGCCAGAGCCAAAGTGCTAAACAACGGAAACCGCTAAACACCGTCCCGCGTATGGTGTTTCTATAATTGAGATACGCCACTGACATAGTGAAGGGGTAGGAGAAGGAGCAAGTGCCATCGGGGCAAGAGACTGTTCCGCAGCTTCCTTCCATTGCGTTTAGCCACATCCTAACGGAAGTAGTCGCTATATTGATGAACACTTGAAGCACATGTGATTATTTCGCCTCTATATACATCGATCTATTTGTTATTTTTCCTATTGTAACTCCGTCATTTACATTGATTTTGCCCTCTAAACCATCATCATTGCGTTCGCAAAACAGCCCCTCATGGCGGGGTATCTCGGTTTCTCTGCGTTTCTGCACCATGACGAGGGCGGGGAATATCACACACTACCCCCGTCCTTACCCAGGGCCAGGGGAGCTTGGGCTCCCTCTCTACATGCAATTGCCAGACTCCCCGCCCCCTCAGTCTCTGTGCACCCGTTCCCTCCCTTGACCAGTTACACTGCCAGTTGCATTCAAGCATTTGGGAATACATTAAACGTCTGATGATGAGTTATAAAGTCAGTGGGGGGAAACCGCAGAGCAGGAACCAAAGTTCACAAGGCAACCAGCGTTTCTAAAAGTATCCCAGTCGCCCCACCTAACAAGCCAGCTGAATAAGGAAGGATGGAAGAGGGGTAAAACGGGCAGTTTCCTAGATTTGGGAAACGCAATGAATGAGAGTCCGGCGGGTTATACAGCAGCTACCGAGTACAGACTACATACATGCGATTCTTAGAAACGGGTATGGAACAAGTGGACTTGCACTGCGGAGCAGCGATCAGATATACATTAGATAACACTATCTATGTCCCATTAACACGAGTTACTATGCGAGATGTTGGATGAGGCAAGAATTGCGTTTCATGGCGATGGAACCTTAAAAGCACTGCACACAATTTAAAAGAAAGCCCTTGGCAGATGTTGCATCAAGCGCATGCCACCGACTGGGAGTCTGTTTTGAGCCCTGACGACATTCATGCCATGGGGTCCGGGGTACCAGCAGATCGATTTTGAGTTACGTCAGCGAACGCCAATGGGAAAGACAATTTCCTGGTTTGTACAAAACAGAATGGCATTCTAAACGACAGGTCTCAGAGCCGTCTGGTTTCCCCTGAGCCTAATCAGCGCTATTCAACTAGTTTTTATAGAATCTTTAACGCTATTCAGACTCGCCATGGAGTGTCGGTGTTAGTGTCATCTTCTTAATGAGACCTGGTGTAGCCATTTGAACCGTTATGATGAGATTAGGTGTAAACGTTGACTGCAAGACAAACAAAAAACTTGGTTTTGTATTTTGTTAGGCCAGCTGATGCTGCATGCCAAGAACATTGCCCGACCAGGGGATGAGAAGCGACAAATTGTTGGTGGTTGAACAACAAGGATTTGGACAAAGTAACAACTAACATCGAATTAGACCAATTGTTTACTGAGACAGGTCTATGAATCTCCATGTGTCAGTGATAGGGTTATATAACCCTGTGATTTTGTCACAAGCTGTAAACATTCAAAAATTGTTGACAATTCCTCTTGGGGTGAACACGCGCGCATCTGCGAGGCTGACGAATCGCATCTGCAGTATGCAAGTTTCTCAGCCTTGTGTTGTAAAAATAAGCCAATGAGTTACTCAAAAATCCGACCCGGTATTGTTACTTTACGTCGAGGTGATGAGATCATAGGANCCATTTGAACCGTTATGATGAGATTAGGTGTAAACGTTGACTGCAAGACAAACAAAAAACTTGGTTTTGTATTTTGTTAGGCCAGCTGATGCTGCATGCCAAGAACATTGCCCGACCAGGGGATGAGAAGCGACAAATTGTTGGTGGTTGAACAACAAGGATTTGGACAAAGTAACAACTAACATCGAATTAGATCAATTGTTTACTGAGACAGGTCTATGGATCTCCATGTGTCAATGATAGGGTTATATAACCCTATGAATTTGTCACAAGCTGTAAACATTCAAAAATTGTTGACAATTCCTCTTGGGGTGAACACGCGCGCATCTGCGAGGCTGACGAATCGCATCTGCAGTATGCAAGTTTCTCAGCCTTGTGTTGTAAAAATAAGCCAATGAGTTACTCAAAAATCCGACCCCGTATTGTTACTTTACGTTGAGATGATGAGATCATAGGATGTAGGCTAGGTTTTAATGACGGGCCCTATGAGCCACTGAACGGTGCATCGACAGAGAAGCCTAGAGATCGCCCTCGTTGACAAGCTAAAGATCAACAGCAGTGCGCTGAACAAGTGCTGTTTTCACTGATCATGACAGTGGACTGGCCCGGACAAGGCAAGGNAAAAATTGTTGACAATTCCTCTTGGGGTGAACACGCGCGCATCTGCGAGGCTGACGAATCGCATCTGCAATATGCAAGTTTCTCAGCCTTGTGTTGTAAAAATAAGCCAATGAGTTACTCAAAAATCCGACCCGGTATTGTTACTTTACGTCGAGGTGATGAGATCATAGGATATAGGCTAGGTTTTAATGACGGGCCCTATGAGCCACTGAACGGTGCATCGACAGAGAAGCCTAGAGATCGCCCTCGTTGACAAGCTAAAGATCAACAGCAGTGCGCTGAACAAGTGCTGNCTGTGATTTTGTCACAAGCTGTAAACATTCAAAAATTGTTGACAATTCCTCTTGGGGTGAACACGCGCGCATCTGCGAGGCTGACGAATCGCATCTGCAGTATGCAAGTTTCTCAGCCTTGTGTTGTAAAAATAAGCCAATGAGTTACTCGAAAATCCGACCCGGTATTGTTACTTTACGTTGAGATGATGAGATCATAGGATATAGGCTAGGTTTTAATGACGGGCCCTATGAGCCACTGAACGGTGCATCGACAGAGAAGCCTAGAGATCGCCCTCGTTGACAAGCTAAAGATCAACAGCAGTGCGCTGAACAAGTGCTGCTTTCACTGATCATGACAGTGGACTGGCCCGGACAAGGCAAGGTTGGAAACAAACCAGAGGCGCAAACCGACAGGGCACGCTACAGCAACCACCAAGAGCTGGCATGCTTTGGCGATGGCGTTCAGTTGGAATTCCAACTTCTTTCCGAGGCACTGTAGTGCCAACTCGTCATGGCACCAAGAGAGAACTAAACTAGAAAGTCAAACGGGCACCTCGTAGTCCCCGACGGCCCTGAGCCAGAAGAGAACTTGACTGATTAGCCACCGCCAAGGACCCTTTGGCCTTCCAACTAGGGCGACGATGGCTAAAGAGCGGGGCTGACGAAATTCGAACACGCGTTTTGTGGCCCCATTGAGGAAATCATAACAGAAGAACAGAAGGGCTCTGGATCACTCGCTCTGGACACCCGACGGGAAACCGGTGGGGGGTTTCAGCGGGTTGGACAAGGCTTGACAAGATTTCGGGAAACCAGGGACTGGCGGCTCTGGCTGCATACACTCTTTGGGCGAAAGGCTGACCTTCAGAAGGGCCCTGAACATCACCATCGGATTGACTTGACCAGGCTTGCTATGGCACAGAGGGGTTTTTGGCTCCCTTTGGAAACAGACCAAGAAGCTTCAGAAGGGTGGCGGATCTGTGCAATCAAGTTGTTGATGTAGCTACCATCCATGAATATATCGGTGTAAGTCGACAATAGCTTCAAACCTGATATATTCGTAATCGCGTCTAGTCATATCATAGCCTTGTGGAATATTACACCGAGACTCACGATTTCTCCGAGCCTCACCCGAGAGATGAAAAAAGACAAGTCGACAAGAAGACTTTAGATTATTGAGACCGGCGCCGGTAGACGGTGTATAAGTTTAAGACGGGAGCCGGCTTGTGGAATATACATGCGACAGTGACCTTAACTATGCTGGTCTAGAGGGTCTTCTACAAGTCTGGTTTGAAGCTTCAAAGCATTCCAAAAGAGCCCTCTGAAGAGAACAAAAAGGTCGTAAGTTGGCGAGACGTGCGGGAAATTGTGTTTTGTTCTGAAGCCTGCTGGGGCAGATCAGCAGGGTGTCCAGAAGGGACCTCACCCGAATCGGGTTGAGAAGAAAAGAAACGAACCCAGGAAAACCAACCAGTAGTCAACTGCGACACAGTAAAAGTAAAACGCCCAGGCGGCTAGCCACACCGTACGCGACCTCAAAATCTACTGCCAAATTGTTCCAAAAATGAGTGGACGTTCTTTGTAGTGGCACACAAAAGCAATGCAGTACACGCAACAGAGAGAGGGGTGCTGACTAAAAGTATTTATACGGTTTGGCATACACAAGCGCCGGTTTAAGCCTGCTGCAGTGACCCCATCCCAGGCGAGACTGTTGAATACTTTTTGTCGCTTGTGTGGATGGACCCAAGTCGCGCCGGACTTCAGTGCTTCCTTACTGGGGGGGCCCGAATTTTGTACACAGTGTTGATGGACTGTGTGCCTATAAACAGTGGGCCCTGGGCGCAGTGGGTGGGAAAAAAAGAAAAAAAATTCGCAGCCACCTGACTCCCCTGTAACTGGTTAGTGGTGACAAAAAAGAGAAGGTGTCGGTGTAAAAGTTGCCCAGTTGATGTGACCTTACGCCAGCAGTGTGTGATTTAATTGAGTAGTGGGTTGAATTTTCCCTTATCGGGCGGTTGAATATTCTCAAATAGTGGCAGTTTTTCTCTCGTTGTTACGTTCTATTTCTAGCATCTGAATACAACTGAAATCGGATTAAAGCTATTCAACCAATAAAGACGACATCAGCCGATTATCTAGAGAAACACAGAGACCATCCGTAGTGCATAATCCAATCCACAGTATACAGCAGGCCCCCAATTTTTTTTCCCCCTCCGGTGACCGCCTAAACGGGCATGCGCTGGAGAAACAACGGCAAAAAAAATAAAATAAAGCCAACAAGACAGGGCAGCTGCTGGCTGGCGTTGGGAAAAAAAAAGAAGGAACAAAGGTGAAAGGACCACCCAGTTTGGGGAGGGGCCCCAAAGGAGGATGGGCTTACTGATTAGCCACAGCCTGATGGGGCCTTCCAAAAACAATAAAGTCAGAGGCCACCCCAGCTACAGCGTGCCCCCCAGGCCATTCTATTCTTTTTTTCCTCTCTTTCTCTCTCTCTTCCCCTCTGCCAACGCCAATTTCTACAGCGCATCACCACCAACAGATCCGCCATCAACACACTATCCGTTCATTTTTCAGAGCTTCACTAAAACTTCAAGCTTCCGCGCCCCTAACCGCCTCTTCTTTTTTTTTTTCCACACTTGACCTAGCCCTCGTCGACTACGCACCGCCCAAAGGCTCCGTCGTCTACGCCCACTTCTATCCCCCCCACCAAAGCTTCCGCCGACCGTTAACAGTGTGCCCTGGAACTAGCTCATCGTAGCCAGTCCATCAACGCCCGCGCTGTTATCATCTAGTACCTTATACCCCCCCAAAACCACTCTTTAGCAGTTTGTAGAAAAAGCCTTTGTGCTTTTCGCCCAAAATCAGCCACCCTGGCGTCGCCGCACCAGCCTCAGTACAACTACATCTTCACGGGCGCCGCCCCTCCTGTTCAATACCAGAACACTATGGCCCGTCCCGCCAAGGCTGCTAAGGACAAGACTGCTGCTATTCCTGGAACCGTCGCTCCTATGGCCAACGTCATGGCTGCCGCCGTTGGTCAGAGACCGGCATTTGATGCCGAGAACATTGTTCGCGTCCGCGACAGCGTAAGTCATATCCCATACCAAATGCACTTCTTTTGTAAATGATATTAACCCTTAATCGTAGATTCATGCTCGTCTCTTGACAGTGCAGGCCACCATGAAGGCCGTCACTGACGATTACTTGCGTCTGACCAACTTGGTGCTGGGATTGAACACGCCTGGCGAGGGCCACGAAGATGTCTTTTCTAACATTGAAGCGTCGATGAACGCCCTCGTTAGCCTGCAGCCCATTGTTGCTCCTGCGCCCCTCGTTGAGGAGAAGAAGGAGCGCAAGAAGCGTACTCATGACCCCAACGCTCCCAAGCGTCCCTTGACTCCCTACTTTTTGTACATGCAGACTGCTCGTCCCATCATTGCCAATGATCTCGGCCCGGAGGCTCCCAAGCGTGCCGTTCAGGACGAGGGTCAGCGTCGCTGGGGTTCTATGATCCCATCCGACAAGGCCATGTGGAACCGCGCTTACCAGTACAACCTGCGTCTATACAACGCTCGTGTGCACTCTTACAAGCACGGCAATGCCAACGCCAAGGACATGACCGACGAAGAGTCGCTCAAGTACGCTGATGAACACGGCATTTACACTCCTGCTGAAGAGACCGCTGAGACTTCCGTTATTGCCGACCCTCTTCAGGGCACCGTCGGCGCGGTTGATGCTCAGGGTGAAGAGGATGATCTTTCTGCCCCTGCCAAGAAGAAGGCTGCTCCCCGCAAGCGCAAGAGTGCCGCTGAAGAGCAGGTCCTTGCTGGTGTTCTTGATCCCGTTGCCGTCCTTGCTCAGGCCGCTGTCCCCGTCCCCACTGGTGCGCCCGATAAGAAGCGCCGGCGCAGCAACAAGCCCGACGAGGACAAGAACGAGCCCAAGAAGGGCGGCCGCAAGAAGGCTGTTAAGCCGTAGAAGAGTTTTCTGTTGCTGAGGAGGTGTACCTCGCTTTCTTTTCTTTTCATTTTTGTGTGATTCTTCATTGCTCTTATTTTTTTGTTCGTTAGTTTTCCCCTTTTTTTCATTTCCTCGTTTCTTTTGGCGATACCTGGAGTTTTGTCACGTTTTTGTTCTGTTTCTGTCGTTGGGTCCGGTCATCTTTGTATTTTGTTCTGTTTTTCCTATGTGTCGGAGTAAAAGAGTNGCTGTTAAGCCGTAGAAGAGTTTTCTGTTGCTGAGAAGGTGTACCTTGCTTTCTTTTCTTTTCATTTTTGTGTGATTCTTCATTGCTCTTATTTTTTTGTTCGTTAGTTTTCCCCTTTTTTCATTTCCTCGTTTCTTTTGGCGATACCTGGAGTTTTGTCACGTTTTTGTTCTGTTTCTGTCGTTGGGTCCGGTCATCTTTGTATTTTGTTCTGTTTTTCCTATGTGTCGGAGTAAAAGAGTTTTACCTCTTTTCTTCTATAGTCTTTATGGGTTTTCTTGTCATGGTGATGATGGAAGAATGTGACAGTCAGCAACTCTGTGTATTAGCTGGCTGATCAGGCTTCGAGTGTTTTGGTGTGTACGTTTAATGACGGACATGAACTTGATTTGTTTTGGGAACCCGCAATAAAATAAAACGTAATCAACCTAATTCTTTTTCTTGGCACGTGACACTTTTTGATTTTTGTATGTGCGTTGTGACGTAATACATGTACATTTTCGCGATTGAGGATGGTCATATGCATGTCATTGCCTTTGTCATGGCTCAATGTCGGATTTGTAGTTTTTGCGGGGTTACTTGCTCATCAGAGTTTCACATTTTGGGGGTTTAAAAGTTGAGAATTTCCTCCTTTTTGTATTCGTCAATCATCACACATTGAAACCTACAGCATATCATGCCGACTACCGTCTAATAAATAAAGTACGCCTGCGTCATTGGTAACGTCTCAGCTGGCTCTGCAACACATGGCATACCGTCTGCTATCACAGTGTACTTCTCAGCGTCAACTTCCATTTTCGGCATGTAGTCGTTAAACTTCATATCCTTCTTGGTGAGTGTCCGACAGCCTCTAACAGCTTCAACACGACTCTTCAAACCCAGTTCAGCCTTGATTCCGGCTTCCTCGGCAGCTTGTGATACGAAGATGATCTTGGTATCAGGAACCCATGAGGTATATTGTGGCCGTGAAATGACGGGTTCAATGGTGGGAATAGAGGCGTTGGCGTCACCCATCATAGCGACAGCTACCATACCACCCTTTATAACTAGACTTGGTTTGGCACCGAAGAATGCAGGATCCCAAAGAACAAAGTCGGCAAACTTGCCCTCTTCGATACTGCCGATGATGTGACTGAAGCCTTGGGCAATAGCGGGGTTGATGGTGTACTTGGAGATGTAACGTTTGACACGGAAGTTATCAGCGCCAGTTCCCTCATCGGCTTCGAGGAACCCACGCTGGAGCTTGTTCTTGTGGGCAGTGTGCCAGGTACGGAGAATAACTTCACCACAGCGGCCCATGGCCTGTGAATCGGAGGACATCATACTGATAGCGCCAACATCATGGAGAACGTCTTCGGCAGCGATAGTCTCGGCACGGATACGGGACTCAGCGAAGGCTACATCCTCCGCAATGTTCTTGGAGAGATGGTGGCAGACCATGAGCATGTCGACGTGCTCATCGAGAGTGTTGTTGGTGAAAGGGCGAGTAGGATTGGTGGATGAGGGGAGGACGTTGGGGTGCTCGACGACCGAGATGATATCCGGAGCGTGACCTCCACCGGCCCCCTCGGTGTGGTAAGTGTGGATGACACGGTTCTTAAAGGCGGCAACGGTGGCTTCGACGAAACCAGACTCGTTGAGAGTGTCGGTGTGAATCAGACATTGAACGTCAAGTTCATCACACACGCCAAGGCAAGTATCGATAGCGGCGGGAGTGGAACCCCAATCTTCGTGGAGCTTCAGACCAACAGCGCCAGCAACGACCTGTTCGCGCAGACCGACAGGGTCACTGTCGTTACCTTTACCAGTAATACCGACATTGATGGGAATGCCATCGCAGGCCTTGAGCATGTTGTGCATGTAGAATTTGCCGGGAGTACAGGTTGTGGCATTGGTACCAGTACTGGCGCCCGTACCACCACCAAGCAGCGTCGTGATACCTGAGGCCAGCGACTCGGGTGCCTGCTGAGGGCAAATAAAGTGGATGTGAGTATCGATACCACCGGCAGTGAGAATTTTACCCTCACCAGCGATAACATCAGTGCAGCTACCGACGACCATGTTGGGCATGACACCGTCCATGACATCGGGGTTTCCGGCTTTACCAATACCGGTGATGATACCATTTTTGACACCGATGTCCGCCTTGTAAATTCCGGTGTAGTCGATTACCAAAGCATTGGTGACAACCAAATCGAGACATTCAGCGTCAGAACGCCCTGAAGCTTGACCCATACCTTCACGAAGAGTCTTGCCACCGCCGAATTTACACTCATCGCCATACACTGTGTAATCCTTTTCAACCTTTACCCACAGGTCAGTGGCACCAAGACGAACGAGATCACCTGTTGATGGACCAAACATGTGAGCGTAAGCTTCTCTCGACATTTGAGCAGCAGATATCAAAGCAGCGTCAACAGTTGGTTCTTCGCGATGATCAAAGCCGGCTGCCACAAGATTTTGTACAATGTCGTTTGTTCTCCAGTGCTCGACGCCGCCATTGGCAAGGTTGTTACCACCACGAATCACCTTGTGACCGGAAATCTCGACCAAATTGACGACCTTTTCATCACCGGGCTCGAAACGAACTGAGGTACCAGCGGGGATATCAAGACGGTAACCATAAGCTTGACCACGGTCGAACTCGAGCTTTGGGTTGACTTCGATAAAGTGGTAGTGAGAACCAACTTGGACGGGACGGTCACCGCGACTCCGGACGGTGAGTTGAATACGCTTGCGACCCTTGTTAAGGGTGACCATTTCCCGGACGGCAATGACGGCGCCGGGCTTACGGTTTTCGACAACACCATCGTCCGGTGCGGCGGGGAAGATGTGGTTAGAGGGGACGGGAAGGAAGCTGCCGTATAAAGCCTGAGCTAGGTTTCCGTCATCAGTGCCGATGGGGTTGTGGACAGTGACGAGGTATGTGCCGTTGACAAAGTTGCCTTCTACTTGGATCTCGTGGAGAGTGGAAATGACTTCAGGGAGAACATGGCGACGACCTAGCATGGTTGATCCTATGGACATGAGATCGGACACAGTATGACGGCCATCGCGAATGAGTTCATGAATGACACTAGCAATGAGAGCCTACGGTAAGAGATTCAGCATGAATGCGCCTATAGTGACATGAGACGAGCAACTTACGACTGCCTCAGAGTGATTAAGGCGAACACCGCGAGCCAAACGGCGCTGANGGAAGGAAGCTGCCGTATAAAGCCTGAGCTAGGTTTCCGTCATCAGTACCGATGGGGTTGTGGACAGTGACGAGGTATGTGCCGTTAACAAAGTTGCCTTCTACTTGGATTTCGTGGAGAGTGGAAATGACTTCAGGGAGAACATGACGACGACCTAGCATGGTTGATCCTATGGACATGAGATCGGACACAGTATGACGGCCATCGCGAATGAGTTCATGAATGACACTAGCAATGAGAGCCTACGGTAAGAGATTCAGCATGAATGCGCCTATAGTGACATGAGACGAGCAACTTACGACTGCCTCAGAGTGATTAAGGCGAACACCGCGAGCCAAACGGCGCTGAGCTAGGAAACCCAGCTGAGAAACGACAAGCTTGTCGACCTATGGAGCTTACTGTTAGCTATCAAGACATGGTTTCAACTTGGACGGTCCGTGTAACCAAAAACGGGTAGCACGGACTTGGGAAGACGGCCGGGATAGATGGGGAAAGCACTCGACGTATACACGGCGACAAAATAAAACGGATATGATATGGGCCGGGAATAACGGAGTGGGTCCGTATATCAAGGACCTTGCACACGGTGGAACATATGCGTCGATCCGTCAGATCCATCCGATGTTCCGACATACTCGCGGATCTTTGGCTAACCCAGTGGTTTTCTTGAGATAAGGGATAGGGCACGATGTAAGAGATGAGGGCGAGACTTACTTCTCTGGGGAGCAAGTACATTGCGTGAGAATGGGGAGATGAGGTCTTGTGTGTATGGTATTCTCTGATATAAAAGTTAAACAAATCTTCTTATAGATTACCGGCGCAACAAGCGACGGAATCAAAGTAGTTTATCGCGCGGACCCGGGAAACTGGATTAGGGTTTAATATTTTTTCGTTTCTCGAGTCATTCACGAAGATCGGGTATTTTAGGGTGTAATGAACAAGACTGATGAAGACGGCCAAAGGAAAGGATTATACTTGATGATGACTTGCTTGATGGGATGCTACAAAAGAATCAAAAAGGACTACTACATAGGTGTGTCTATGGATTTTTGGAAGAGGGAGCAGAGTCAGTGGTGCGAGTTTCCGGAGCTGGTTAAGCGGGAGAGATAAGATAAGGGGCCGGCGGCTGATAAGGAATGTTACTGATGTCATGGGGTAAGAGTTTGTGAGTTGGTGGGTTTAGAGGGATGGGAACTGGGGATTTCGATGAGCCTTGGGGGCTTGGAGATGTAGACTATGAAGTTCATGATGTTTGCGACGGTCAAAGTGGTATCACGATCTTTTGGTTGATGGTTGTTGTTGAGACAGTGTGGTCTATTATGAACACTGTGTAGTATATGTATCTTAGTATGTGGCCTACCGTGCGCAGCCAAATCGCAAGCACTGTGAAATTTCGACGATGACTAAGCATGAAACATGTGTATACCCTATGTAGTAGGGTATGGGTAACCCGATTGATCTTGTAAAATAGGGTTCAATCATCGGACGCATGTCTCTCCAACATGGTCACATTGCCGACTACAACGACGATATGCACGATCCCTTATTCCTCACATCCTCCATGCAGAACAGCTGCAAGTATTTCAAGAGCGACAGGAGCCCCGCCTCCTTCATGTAGTCGAATAAAGATACGCCCCCTTGAGGAGCAGCGNCAAATCTTCTTATAGATTACCGGCGCAACAAGCGACGGAATCAAAGTGGTTTATCGCGCGGACCCGGGAAACTGGATTAGGGTTTAATATTTTTTCGTTTCTCGAGTCATTCACAAAGGTCGGGTATTTTAGGGTGTAATGAACAAGACTGATGAAGACGGCCAAAGGAAAGGATTATACTTGACGATGACTTGCTTGATGGGATGCTACAAAAGAATCAAGAAGGACTACTACATAGGTGTGTCTATGGATTTTTGGAAGAGGGAGCAGAGTCAGTGGTGCGAGTTTCCGGAGCTGGTTAAGCGGGAGAGANGTCAAAGTGGTATCACGATCTTTTCGTTGGTGGTCGTTGTTGAGACAGTGTGGTCTATGATGAACACTGTGTAGTATATGTATCTTAATAGGTAACCTACCGTGCGCAGCCAAATCGCAAGCACTGTGAAATTCCGGCGATGACTAAGCATGAAACATGTGTATACCCTATGTAGTAGGGTATGGATAACCCTATTGATCTTGTAAGATAGGGTTCAATCATCGGACGCATGTCTCTCCAACATGGTCACATTGCCGACTACAACGACGATATGCACGATCCCTTATTCCTCACATCCTCCATGCAGAACAGCTGCAAGTATTTCAAGAGCGACAGGAGCCCCGCCTCCTTCATGTAGTCGAATAAAGATACGCCCCCTTGAGGAGCAGCGGTATCATCAAGCGACGGGATGACGATGATATCTGGGGATTTGCCAAAAGGACTTGAAGGTATCAGCGGGACTTGAGATTGTATGTACACATGATATCAGTCAGATAACAGAGATGTACTAATTTAGGTTGGTCTTTTTGAGAGGTGAGACTTGTTTAGAAGATGGACATGTGATGATTTTGTATGTATCAAGTTTGGAGAATCATAAGCGAGGTTATTCAATGTTTCTCCAAAAGGTAGTTTCACGCGCCACTTGGAGACCACATGTGGCATTATCATAGGGTCAACAAACCAAGAGGGTTAAAGAGGGCGTAGAGAGTTTCCCAATCTAGAACGGACAAGATGAGCCGATCCGATAACAATGATAAGATTATGGTTCTTCACTAAAAGGTCCGACAGCAGAGCCGCACTATGGGTTTCGCCACAGGAGGAAGGAAGGGTTAGCGCGGTTTGTTTCGAGATGGGATTGGATGAGAAGAAAAAAGAAGGACGCGATGACATCACCCATGAGGTTGGGTTCAGGGGAAGGAAGGAAGCATGTTAGGCAGGAGTAAGAAAAAAAATAGGGTCGGAAGTATGTGGACGGTGACGGGGATGGACATCCCTTTGACAGGCCGGCCCCCGTTGATGGGGCGCGCCGAAGTGGAGATCGGAGCTAGTTTAGTATGCTGGTACGGCTGCGGCTCTTTTCGGGGTGTTTGGGCGTGCGACGTGGTGGGGATACGTAATTCCGGTGCGCGGTATTTGGAAAGTGCTCGTTTGACGACGTATATGTGGATGTATTGAGATACAGCATGTACATACATACATACATACCTTCCCACATATATACATATGCATGTAGTAAAGCCCCACGACGAACGCTACACGGCGTCAACCACGGCCTCTTTCTACATTGTAGCCCTCATAAGGGAAACAGTCGTCACATCTACACAATGTCGTAGACAAAGGTACATAAATCACCCTCTGTGCGCAAGCGTCAAAGATTCCAAGATATCCCTCGTCATGCTGTAATTTAAACCCGCCATCCACAAGGGTTTCACCAGACCCACTTCAACGGGTATGTCAGTGAAGGGATCAAAAGTCTCTAGACAGACACTCGTGGCGTGCGGTTGGCCCCACTTTGGCAGNAAACGGCGTGATTGTGGGGCGGCCGGCAGACGGGGTGGTGTTGAGTGGGGCAATTGAGGAACGGTCAGATTAGATGGAAGATTTACTAGGGAGACACGATTTGATTATCTAAGGAAGATTCAAGATGTTTCTTGGGCTGTGGTATACATGGACACATTTCAAGATGTGGAGAAAAGAGAAAGGCAGTCGCATGCGCATGTCGTATCGCCGAGCTGGTTGTTAACACCGCGTGGAGATGGAGATGGACGGTAGTAGGCGCAGTTATTGGAGTAATCTCGTTGTCTCTTTCCTGGGGAAGGTAAGTGTAAACTGCGGAGGGAGCAACGAATACTCCCCCCGTATTCCCTGTCGTTTATGATGGGAATACACTAAATCTATCAGTGGGACACCCTCTTTTCAGCGGCCACTATGGCCTGTAATTTGACAGATGCACAGGGACTTCCCTAAAACGGTGAAACGACAGGGCGTGTGCATATCAAAGGGTGTGTGCATGGAGTGATGTTGGACGGCGATGGGACGATTTGGGGACGCCGTGGATGGAGAAGCACCTGTTCATAAGGTGCTTTTGGATCATGGCTGCCGGTGTATATAAGGAGTCGACTTCCCGCCAGTTTAGATGGTAGTTTGTCCTGTCCAACAAGTTTACAATCACAACTACTACAACTCCATCTCTTCTCTCTGTTGTCCTTTACAAACAGCAACTACAACCACCAGTTACACAATCACAACATCTTCTCCAAATTCACCTTACCTACATACATACATACCTACATTCTTCACTCTCACTTTTTTCAAAATGGCTCGCAACACCCGTCCCTTCTCCACCGCCACCAGCGCTCCCCATCCCATGCCGGCTCTTCCCCGCCTCCCCCGCAAGTTCCTCGCGCCCTTAGCCGCCACCGCCGCTCTCGGCTTCGCAGCTCATCAATACTCCACGATGAAGTCCGAAAGACAAGCCCACCTCGACCGCATGCACGCCGAAGAATGTGAGCGGAATGCCCGCTTCGTCGATGCCTATGGTGACCGGTCTGATCTTGCTGCTCTGGAAAGAGCTATGGCTGCTTACAATGAGCGCAAGTAAACTTGAGATAGTTTTTATTCACTGGGTCTTTTGCTTTTTGCTTTGGGCGTTTTTTTGCTTTGCTTTTGGTTTTACCACTTAACGACTTGGAGGTTGGGCAGCTTTCATGCTGAGGATACTCTTGATTATTGGCCGGCAGGTATATCACAGGACTGCCGTCTCGGAGGTCTCTTTTCGGGGCCGTTTCATGACTTGAACTCTAGATACATCATTTTGATTCTTTTGTTCCCACACACTACATAAACCGTCAATAAATCATCAACAAAAAACAATACAATTCTATACAAATAACTTCTTGTTTACTTCAATGAATGCCAAGCACGTGACCATGTCTATAAGTCCAAATTAGGAATCTCCGCTATATACAACCCTATTCATGTTAAAACAAACCCTGGATGACAAACCTTTGTGTCACATAATTTCAATGTATATCCTACAACAACGCCTCTATATAATTACCGACTGCCGAAAACACATCCAACCACAACCGCAGTAATAGCCGCACCAACAGCCATACCCTCAACCAACAAAGCTGTCGCATCGCGCATCCGCAGGTCAATTTCCCGGTCCGATCTCAAGTCATCGACCGCCTCTCTCCACACCCGTGGCGACCGGTAGAGATCCTCCCAGCTCCAGGCTGAAGTAGCCGGGATAGGGAAGTACAGACCAAGAGGACCACCAGTTTTGAATGCCGGGGATAGTCTAGGAGTAGAGGCTGATGTGGATGTGTAGCCTGCTGCTGGGGGGATGGTCACGTCCACTGGAATAGCAGAGACATCCACTGGTTCCGAAGTTCCCGTTTCCTTTTCTTCAGTAATGACTTCTTCTGAAGCGGAAACGGTCTCGCTAACCGCGGGGGCAACAGAGACAACGGGAGCTACCGACATCTCACGAGCTTTCTCCAGGTTTGCTTCCATCGAGCGCATAACGTGATCAAGACGATCGCGAACTTCCTGTAAGACAGCCTTCTCCTCCTCAACAACACCCTTTACCAAACGGTTCCGCTTCCATGGTTCAGCAATGAATTGAAGCACCAGGAAAAGCAGGATGTTGACACCCATGAGACCCCAAGTTCCCCACGTACTGGCTCTGCGAATACGATCAGACCAAACCTGCTCCTCGTGATACCGCCGGAGGATTCCCTGGTTAAGCTTGGTACTGAGACTTTGCTCGTCGGCTTCTGCTTCGGTGAGATCCTCACTGGCCGCTACAACCTGGCTTTCCATCTCATGGTCAGCCCGGTATAACTGTGTGAAACGTTCCAAATCCGCAGGTGTCCAGCCATCCTTCCGCGCAAGTAACGTCGTCACCTCGCGTTGCGTCGTTGCTCGACGAGAATGCATAGTTTTGTATTGCGATCTGGCCGCTCTCACGCGGCTTTGAGCTTCCGCAAGTTGTGTCTCGAGTGTAGCATTGACTTGCTTGATAGCCTCGATAGGTGTATATCCCGTAAGTAGGTTGAGCGTACTACTAGCGTTGACGATGCGGCCCTGCACACGATCCATAAACAGACTAAATCGTTCTGTCATGGCAGCCCGCGTTTGCTGGATGTTTTGTTCTAGTTGTTCCCGAGACAAAGGGAAGTTGGGAGTATCCGAGGGAGGAGTAGTCGTGGAGTCTTTCGGCGGCGGAGATGGCGATGGAGGAACTTCGGCGTCGGGCTTGGTTGTGATTGGTGGATCTGTTGGTGTAGCGATTGGCTTCTCCTTCTTCCCCGCAAGTTCAACCGTCTTTTCCTTAACTAAGTTGTCAAAAGCAGAGTTATTAAGGTCGAAATCGGGACCTCCTGATGGTGGTTTTGACCCCGTAGAATACCGACTCCTCCGCGCGACAACAACCGCACCCAAACCCCTCCGTACAGCAAGGGCCGGCCGCCCCGGAACCCCCCTCAACACACCAAGTGACACCCGCACACTAGGCCGGAGCAATGCCTCCATGTGATATCCGCCCGCGGCCTTGCTGTTCCGATTGTATATTCAACCAACAAAAAAACGAGGGAGAAAGCAAGGAGCTACCAATTGGAATGCCCTGCCTGACAAATTAACGAATGGCACAGTCAATTGGTGTACAATCAACCAAAGAATCAATATCCGGCTAGATAATTGCCGTTTATGGTGTCGTCATCAACCAATTCCTCAGAAAAGTATGCCCCTCGGCCGCCACCCGACCTGTGTCACGATGGACGAGGCTACATACAACCATGTGGGTCGTGCATCGAGACAATTAGGGTGCACTAGGGTCCATTTCAATCACAAACCGAACCCTATAGCTATAAGGGTCTTATTCCGTTGCTGTACAACATTTTCCGTCATTCCACATCAAGCTTTTGCCACAACCAAACCCAACAAGCTTGCTTATGTTTTTCGCCGTAGTTTCACACTAAGAATTTCTATAGCTTCTAGTTTTTGCCACCTCGCCTATGAAGACTTTTCGTTGTGTCTCAGAGCACAGATTAGCTCTTCTTCTAGCGGACATGTCGGCGGACACGAGTCCGTCGTAAAGACCTCATGTCTCATGTTCCTGGATCTAATACCCATAGTCCTAAACTGTAAAGGTCCTCACAAAGGGACCTATCTAAAAGCCCTGACTAGCAATGCCATCAGTCTCATCATAGATAGAACCCTTATAGACCCTACATCATCCGTGATCGAACCCAGGTGCCGATCTCCCGATATGCCAACGCCCCTTGCGCTGCACACCCCGTTTAATGCTTGTGCATGGCCGTCCTTGATCNTGCGGCACTGGTGTGTTCTTGGCGAGCTATAGCCCTGTAGAAGTGGTGTTTTTGTCTTTACAGGCGTCTACCGCTGCCGCGGCTTAGGTTATGACGACTTCAAATCATTCGTCGTTGGTTGTTACTGATGTCTGTCCGACTTCTGGAGACCCTTTTGTTGTTCATGAGCTATAGCCACTATAGTTAGTATTTGTCATGTACATACACAGAACTCTTCCCCGCATTACCAACAGGTTAGCAGAGCCAACAAGATGGCCATGCCAATTCTACCATGATCAACCCATCACATCAGACGCACAACCACGATTCTCCCAACCCACTATCCTCTCTTTTCTCTTTCATAGTCACAATCAATCAGGACACTCAAAAATCAAACCATCATCACAACGACCTCCGCTGATAGCCGGGTTGCCCGGCCGTTCGACCCAGTTAACCCCGAACTAGCATAACCCTTAGTTTCCGGACTTCAGAGGTTTCCGACGGCATAAAATATTAAAAGAGGCATTAGGCCTGCTAATCAGGTATTAAATGGAAACAAACAAACAAACAAACAAAGACGGCATAAAATATCGTCAGGACCTTCCCACAGCGAAACTCTCGCTCATACAGGTAGAGTATCTCAGTTGTCCAAGCAATGTTCCATACCGATAATCCGTGATAGTTGGGTTGTTCATTCCTTTTTGAGGGGGAGTACACACAACCTCAAAGCTCCCATCATTCTAGATCCTCACAACGGCATTTCCCTAGTCTCTCCCNTCGTAACTTCCATGCACCCTGCTTTGCGACACTGCTGTGGTCTTGGCGAGCTATAGCCCTGTAGAAGTGGTGTTTTTGTCTTTACAGGCGTCTACCGCTGCCGCGGCTTAGGTTATGACGACTCTAGATCATTCTGCGTTGGTTGTTACTCGTGTCCACCCGTCTTCCGGGGACCCTTCTGTTGTTCATGAGCTATAGCCCCTATAGTTAGTGTTTATCATGTACACAGAACTCTTCCCCGCATTGCCAACAGGTTAGCGGAGCCAACAAGATGGCCATGCCAATTCTACGATGATCAACCCATCACATCAGACGCACAACCACAATTCTCCCAAACCACTATCCTCTCTTTTCTCTTAATCTTCACAGTCAATCAGGACACTCAAAAATCAAACCATCATCACAACGACCCCCGCTGATAGCCGGGTTGCCCGGCCGTTCGACCCAGTTAACCCCAAACTAGCATAACCCTTAGTTTCCGGACTTCAGAGGTTTCCGGCGGCATCAAATACCATCCTTTCCTTCCCGCGAAGAGGCTCTCGTTCATACAGGCAGAGTATCTCAGTTGTCCAAGCAATGTTCTATACCAACTATTCGCGATAGTTAGATTGTTCATTCCTTTTTGCGGGAGAGTATGTATGTACAACCTCAAAGCTCCCATCATTCTAGATCCTCACAACGGCATTTCCCTAGTCTCTCCCCAGACATACAACGGTCTCCTTGTCCAAGACCTTCAACTGATAGCTCAACCCAGTAAACATTTGTGAGGTACCATGGAAGGAGTCATGGTTTACCTTATATTGGAGATAGGCTATGGTGATTCGGTTGACATTGATAATATATTGTCGTAGAGTATTAGGTAAAGCTAGCTTGTATGATCATGATAGTAATGGATAGACCGATGGCAGAAGGCCGACGGTTTTGTTTACCACCATATACCCTTGTATACCCTAGTAATCCTGGAAGGAACCGTACCTGCTATCCTCACAACATTTCCAACCTATGCAGCTCGATAAATGTACATAAATTCCAATACCCAGATCGCCGTCAACCTCACACGTAGCACAAAAAATCTATCAATAGCCTCATCACACTTTCCGCCCCCGGAAAACATGTTCCACAACCACAACCACAAACCCTAAATCCCCCCACGCACCTGATACCGACCATTCGACAAAGGTAACTCTAAACGCAATTAACTTTCCATCTCACCCAATCATCTCCAATCCTATAAAGAATGTCACCCACGTTATAAACGCACCTGCAAGATACCCGCCGACGGGGCTCCTAACCGCCGGTATAAAACCNCTCAGTTGTCCAAGCAATGTTCCATACCGATAATCCGTGATAGTTGGGTTGTTCATTCCTTTTTGAGGGGGAGTACACACAACCTCAAAGCTCCCATCATTCTAGATCCTCACAACGGCATTTCCCTAGTCTCTCCCAGACATACAACGGTCTCCTTGTCCAAGACCTTCAACTGATAGCTCAACCCAGTAAATATATCCAACCTATGCAGCTCGATAAATGTATATAAATTACAATACCCAGATCGCCGTCAACCTCACACGTAGCACAAAAAATCTATCAATAGCCTCATCACACTTTCCACCCCCGGAGAACATGTTCCACAACCACAACCACAAACCCTAAATCCCCCCACGCACCTGATACCGACCANTAAAGGTCCTCACAAAGGGACCTATCTAAAAGCCCTGACTAGCAATGCCATCAGTCTCATCATAGATAGAACCCTTATAGACCCTACATCATCCGTGATCGAACCCAGGTGCCGATCTCCCGATATGCCAACGCCCCTTGCGCTGCACACCCCGTTTAATGCTTGTGCATGGCCGTCCTTGATCCTAGTATCAGTGGGTCGGGCATTTCTTCAGCCTCATTTCCAAACACGACGTCACTAACGCGCTGTTCTTATCGCTTGTAGGCTACTGCAGGATCGAAACCATATTGCAGAGAATGCTGCCTGTCTATGGACTTGCCGCCCTAACACCAGATTCAAATTGCCTCTTTCCCCCCGCTCACTGCATATGTATGGCGCGGGAGAAAAACGGCGTCATTTGCGTAACCATACACAACACAATTCCATCCTCGGCGGCCAAAAGTCTACAAGCCAGAGTGACAATGGCGTTTCTCGGCCGGTCCTGCCGTTCTGGAGAATGTCATCTTGTTTTCTTCAACGACGTCATTGTCTCTGCGTTAGTTCGATAATAAGACCCGCCCAAGGCTTTAACGCCCGGACGCCACCGTAACCTTGGTGTCAGGATCGTCTGCCCACCACCAACCAGCCAAACGAAACCACACCACGCACATCCGGAATCCCTCGCTGCCGGAACACAAACCCTGGTACTTGCCCAAAAGTATATGGACATCCACAATTAACGACAACAACCAAGACGACGTCGCACACCCCTCCCTGCTTCCTGCTTGTCACCATTGCACGCCTGTCCTTCTGCATCTCAGTGACCTTGTTTTCAGTCCACGTCAATCATCAGTGACACATGAAGAACCAGTCTGCAGATTCGTCACAGCAACTTTTGCGGTCAAGCCACCACATACAGGTATGTATGTATGTATACAGTGTCTTCAAATGACATCATCGTCAAACAGGGCTGGAAACTGTCATGTCCCAGCCATGGCTCCTTTGTGTCCTCGCCGCTCGTGTAGCCTCTTTCCGAGTTCCATTTGACGTCGATGAACCCCTCTCGGTCTCCCTGTATGTTCGTTTCGGTGTTCCTATGGCCCCACCCATGTGCATTGCCTGAAACCATCCCAGATGCCCGGCGGTGTTTTGATGTGCCTTTCTATTGCCTAGGATACCGTTAAAGTGGATATTCACCGAGAAACAGCGGATGCGTGGGAACGGGGTTTGCTGAGATGCTACGCTTGGCATACCATGTTGGCTGCGGTTCACTCGGAATAGTGGAGATGGCCCCGTTGCTTGCTCGACAATGACGAGGGGCGTGCGTTTTGTTGAGGGATTACGGACATCAGTAAAGAGATCCGGTCCTTCTCACAATGGTCCGTGAATATCGCCACCTCAAGATAAACAGTTAATTGTACACATGTTGACAGGAAGCACGGAGTAGCAAACGGCCCCTACGTGCAGTTCTGGAACGAGAATAAAGGGTTAGGGTGAACTACTATGATATCATCGATGTGGTCGTCAAACCATGCACGACAAACGTTGCCATAGTGTGTAGTACCATCTGTTCCTGGAGTGGACACCAGATTAGCCTTGAACCAAAGACGAAATGAACCACATCATCAGCAAAAAGACACGTCGATGACGACACAGATGTCGTGGTTCCCTTGACCCCTCTATACCCGCTAAATGAGGATTCCCGAGGGTGGGTCTTTATGCAGCTTCGCACAAGGTCCCTTTTTCCCTAGAAGGCTTCTTTGGCGTTTCACGCTGCGGAGCCGCAGTGAAACGGGCAAGTTCCACGCAGAGCCGTCATCTCGGCGGCTTTTCGCCAAGAGGACTTGCTAGGTCGGACGGTGCATGGCGCCATTGGCTAGGTTTGTTTGTTTTTCTTTTGCTGTCGGGGTTTCTCGAAGTAGAAAGGATATTGTGGAGGCCTGTAGCCGACAATAAAAAACCCTGCGGGCGTTAAGTGGAGTTGATGGAAAAGGCTGATTCGGCGGTTGGTTGGTGGGGCTATTCGGCGCCGCAGGCTGGACGGACGGGGCGGGCTGAACAGGGGAGATCCACTCGTACAGTAGCTTCTCGGTCGGGCTTGGGAAGTGTAATGCGCTAGTGCGGAGGCTTCTGTTTCGGGACAAAATAGACTAGGAGTCGGCGACGGATAACACAAGACAAGAGCAGGTTGTATCGGGACCGTTAGTGTCTAAATCAAAGGGGCATTCTAGTTTGGTTCCTGAACTAGGCATTGCCTCTTGATAGACAGCTAACAATTGATGGCAATGTCTCGGATCTTGCTTCTAGTCTAGATACGGCGGTCCGTAGTAGAGTTGGCTAACGGAGAGTTCTGGGAAAGGATGGCCCCGTAAAAACGGCTTTCTAAAGGCATCTTTGCGGCGTCGAAAAGTGGCGCCCCAAGTGGGTACCGGGTACTTGCTAGTCAAGCCGAAGCCATACGGCAGCCCCAGGTACCGTATACTCCACTTATGCTCTAAATGGCTTCTAGCATATCTTTCCAGCGCCTCTCTTCAGTGGGCCTACCGCTCTAGAGGCGTACACACACGCCCCTATTTTCCCCTCCTCCGCTCCTCATTCCTCCGCCCTCCTCGCTCAAGGGATGCAACCCATACCCTTGTAGCCCGTCTACAGACTTGTGGCCACAGCTATGCGCCCCACTTTTCACCGCACCTGTCGTCCTTCAGTGAACGTTTGGCATCCCAAGAGGGCAGGGGCGGCGCAAGTGGACAACGTCATGGCATCAAAGAGCCGAAGTAACCAGCGGGCCTGGCGGGCTTCTAACTGGGCTCTAGCGGCGGTGGTATGGGCATCTCCGGGGGTTTTGGGGCTCGCTAGAAGATGCTTGTACAGGGCGACGGAAGAGGAAGAGAGAATATGATGGCGGTCTTGAGAGGCATCGGCAAATGTCTATAAGAGAGAGCCGATCCCGCTGGTCTTTGCATCTCGATTATTTGTCTTCTTCTACATTGCAAATCAGCTTCCCATTCCTTTTCCACCTTATTCATTCCTTCATCACTCTGTGTGCCAGTATCACCAGAGTCTTTTTTACTTGTTCATCAACTCACTTTTTTGATAACTCCCGTTTCAATCTTTCTTCGTTGCCCAACATGACTGTCGACGTTCCCCCCGCCATGAAGACCAACCCCAAGGTCATCTTCTTCACTGACTTTGATGGTACCGTCACCACCTCCGACTCCAACTACATGCTCTGCGATGCCATCGGCTACGGATACGAGAAGCGTCTCGCTGCCAACAACGCCGTTCTTGACGGCAAGCGCTCTTTCCGTGACGCCTTCAACGAGATGATGGATTCCGTCCAGACTCCCTTCTCCGTTGCCCAGAAGTGGCTTCTCGACAACACCAAGATCGACCCCGAGTTCCCCAAGTTCTTCATGTGGGCTCGCGCCAACAACGTCCCCGTTGTCGTTCTCTCCGGCGGCATGAAGCCCATCATCCGCGCCCTGCTGGCCAAGGCTCTCGGTGAGGAGTACGTCGATGAGATTGAGATTATCTCCAACGACATCCAGGCCAAGCCTGGCTGCCAGATTGAGGACGCCGATGGTTGGTCTCTCAAGTTCCGTGACGACAGGTAAGATTTCCCCTCCACAGGGCGGTCCGAGCTCTTCCATCCCACTTCAAGAAACAGCCCTACTAACACGTCCGTTCTCTGTAGCATTGAGGGTCACGACAAGTCGATTGAGCTGCGCAAGTACAACTCCATCCCCGCTGACCAGCGCCCTATCATGATGTACGCCGGTGACGGTGTCTCTGACCAGTGCGCTGCCCGTGAGATTGACCTCCTCTTCTGCAAGATTGACCGCGATCTCGTCACCTACTGCGAGCGTGAGAAGCTTCCCTTTGTCAACTTCCGCAACTGGGCTGATATCCAGGCCACTTGCCAGAAGGTGCTTGAGGGTCAGACCACCGTCAAGGCCGAGCAGAAGGGCCGCATCTACTAAAGCGACTCTGGGAGTTGCTGGATGACGTCATGATACCACAGACCTCATAGGAGGTTGTTTCTTTTTTGTTTCCTTCTTTTCGCTTCTTTGGGTGCTTTCAAAGACTCCCTTCTTTTTGTCTTTTGCAGTGATCGAGCTGGCATCCGCATAGCGCATGCACACAATGACCGGCCGACCTGCCTTTCTTTCTTTCCTGGTTTCTATCGTTGATTCTCATGAGCTTTTTATGTAACAGGCGATAACGGGCGCCTTAAAATATATCAAAAAGAGTTGATTGCCATAAACTTCCGAGTCCCTTGTACTGTGAATACGAATGTGAATGTTGTTGTAACACTTGTCGTCATAATGTCATAATAGGCTAAATGTGTTTTGCTCGTGCCTTCAAGCTACAGCCGCTGTGACGCATCTGCATGCGCGATTTGCATCTTGCTTTGAGAGAAGAGACTAACCGGCAGGTTGCCAGCAAAGGAAGGGAATAGAGATAACAGGGCGGACTGTTATTGTAGATGTCTACGTATTTCACCATGTAGTCTAACTTGCGGTGTGTCTTGGTCAGATGATATGTCTCCTTTTGGAGGCTTAAATTGTGGTGTGGCCACGCCAAGTATTGTTTCGCAGTGGCCCGCCGAGCCGCAAGTACCCAATTCGTGATTGTGATATATCACGTGACAAGGTTATCTTTAGGGTCGACTTACATCTGTTCCTCACCCTAACCCTAGGGTCATATTTGCCCCGCATCAAACGATTTTCGGCCGGCTTTCGTTGAATACTCCGATGATCACCGGCTTAGCAACACTATTCATGGTCCGAGTTTCCTCACGTCATGTCTTAAGTAACAACTATGACTCTTCCAACATCTCACAATCACACGAAATCTCGAACCATACCTCATTTCCCAAGTAACCTGTCAAAACCCAGCTTTGTAAATCAAGACCCCACATGAATTGCACGTTCCGATGCAGGAGGGACATGTCGCACTCAATGCAATCCCTCTTGACTCATTGGCTGATTGGCTAATCAACCCAGTCTAATCCGTTTCGGGAAACCGCTATATCACGTTCCCAAAACTCACTTTTGCCCGAACAATGTTAGTGAGGCCTCTATAAATCACCCGTAGAAGGAGGCGCCGAAGACAGAGTTTTTTTTTGCCTCGCCCTGGCCTTTGACTTATCCACGGCCAATGTAGTTTTACAGATTAGGCTTAATTGATTCAATCAATAAAAGTATCCCGTAACCCTGGAAATTTGTTAGTCCATCCGTGACACCGCTTGACACAGCACCTTGGCCGATCCNTTGTGATATATCACGTGACAAGGTTATATTTAGGGTCGACTTACATCTATCACCCCTCCATGACCCTAGGGTCATATTTGCCCCGCATCACACGATTTTCGGCCGGCTTTCGTTGAATACTCCGATGATCACCGGCTTAGCAACACTATTCATGATCCGAGTTTTCTCATGTCATGTTTTAAGTAACAACTATGACTCTTCCAACACCTCACAATCACACCAAATCTCGAACCATATTGTATTTTCCCAAGTAACCTGTCAAAACCCAGCTTTGTAAATCAAGACCCCACATGAATTGCACGTTCCGATGCAGGAGGGACATGTCGCACTCAATGCAATCCCTCTTGACTCATTGGCTGATTGGCTAATCAACCCAGTCTAATCCGTTTCGGGAAACCGCTATATCACGTTCCNGTTTTACAGATTAGGCTTAATTGATTCAATCAATAAAAGTATCCCGTAACCCTGGAAATTTGTTAGTCCATCCGTGACACCGCTTGACACAGCACCTTGGCCGATCCAGTCATTGTTTCGTCACGCCGCCTGCTTGAAACTGGCTTCGCAGTATCCACTCTTGCACCTTGTCTGTCGTTCATTACATCCCCGTGATACCCACTCAAGTTCAGTTTGCGCATTCTTTCCTTTGTGCAATCCAAAAAAAAACTGAACAACCATGGAGACTACTCTCCCTCTTCCCTTTGTGGTCAGCGTTCCCGCTTCCGGCCCCACTGCCGGT
>JSUI01006351.1:0-43859 GCA_000833645.1 Huntiella omanensis
GGGCGCAGTGAGTGGGACGATGAGCTGGGTAATTGATGGGTTTGTTGATGACATATTTAGATGGATATAATTTGAGTGGGATCACGGGCTTTCTTTGGTGGACGGTGGTTCGGGGTGAAGTCGGGGGGATTATTAGCGTTGAAGTGTATATTCATAGATACATACATACTTATGTAAGTGTGAACGGATGGAAGACGGCTACGTTCAGATAATCAAGACAGAGCCGCCGGTCACACTCGGACAATGTACATACCTACGTACTTAGTATACACGCCCCATTCGTTCCTTCCAATCATCCGTCTTCACCACCGTGATAATCCAACAATACAATCAATTACAACATCCGTAAGTCTCTACCTCCATCCAGAAATCCCTTGCCTTGTTCCGTCCTCGGCGTCCTCCAATCCATCCAGCACAAACCACCATAACCCATGACATGACTCAACCACGCCAAGCTATCTACGCAGCTACCTACGCAACTATCTACCCACCGTCCACTCACCAAAGTCACCAAAAAGAAAAATGTCGTAAAATAAAAGAAAAATAAACCACTCAGATCCCGTCGCATGTGATAAAAGTACCACGCCCTTCGAAAAAAAAAAATGTAAAACTATTAGTCCACTTCTATAAGATACCAATCTATCTTCAGAAATCCTCAAAAAATCCTATTCCCCACCTATGGACTCGACACCGGCCCTCGGAAAACGGAAAACCATATGTCGTTGAAACCCTGATTAGGGTTTGCTCTATGGAATGTCTATAGCTAGATGGAGACTATGATAGCTTTGCATGTCCAAGGAGAGAAAAGTGAGAAAGTACTCCCGAGGAATGCAACCTGAATGAGGAAAACTGACTGTTTTTAGGTTGGGAAATGTAGCTTGCCGAATGCTAGTTTATACCTTTCTAGTCTGGGCCAATGAGGAACGAGCTGATTGCCATGTTTCCATGCTACCTCGAGACGAATCACATTGTACAACCTAATGAATCCAGAATCTCCAACCTCTTACGGTTCAAACATGCATATATATCAACTCAGGCCATGTGACCAGTTGAATCTCCAAATCTGCATACACAACAAAATCTTTATTCCATCATACATTCCCCATCTATGTAGTATACCACCAACCCATTTACGCCTTCTTAACCTCCTCAACCTTGAGCTCCGGCGCCTTCAAAGCTCTCTCCTTACCACCCCAATAGTTATAATCCAAGTACCGGTATCCCTGGGTCAACTGGGCGCCCTCATTGACAAAGTGGCAGCCGAAAAGAAGGAAGTTACGAGGAGAAACGGCGAGAGCGTAGCGCATGAAGACGAGAGAGTAGACGGTAAGAGCGCCAGTCATTTGGCCCGAGATACTATGAAAAAAAGTGGTTAGTACTTTCCCATGAGAACAATGACGATAGAATGGGATAGGAACTTACAGAGAGGCATCCTTCTGGGTGTCAAGGACGGCGGCAACGGGGATACCGAAGTTGGAGACGGGACCCCAGAAGTCTATCGTGCGTTAGTATATTGTTGTGAATAGACCGGCCGGGTAGCGGGTGGGGCTTATTAGAGCGGTATATGGCTTGGTGGATATGGAGACAGCGACTGCCATGTTGATAAGATGGTGCCGGATGATACGGCGATGACGGACGACCGATAACCACCAGTCAGGTATTCGCCACCCAGCAACACTGCGCTTGGAAATACCGCATATGCGTGACCTCAAGAAAGTCCAGCCGTGCGCCAACGCAACATCTCTCCAACCCAATCCACCGTCCATCCGATCGATAATTCATCCGGCACCACCAACCACTCTCCCATCCCATCCACAACCACCGCCGTCCCGGCCCGTCAACGCCTCGAGAAACTCACGCGTCGAGCAAACATAATCCGACACCGGATTCGACCGGATCTTCGCATTAATAGCCTTAATAAACGCAGCCATCTTCAATCACAGAACGAAAAAAAGAAAAGAAGTCTAAACAACACAACAAAATCACTCTTCTAAAAAAGAAAATATATGTGTATACATCCACAAAGTCGTCATAGATGGCCAAACCAAACCGAACGCCACACCAATTTTCCAGACCCACTTTGAGCCTCGCTTGGGCTTTCTGGCTTGGGCGGGTAGATAGATACACCGGAGTTTGCGGATGGTCAAATAAGCAGTAGCGATTGGAGATGGAAGGGACGGCCATAGCTTTTTAGTGACTATGAGCTGTTGCGTTCGCTGCGTGAATCATCTAACACGCTTCTTTGTTCTGTCGCATCCGGAGTGTCGGACCCCGGATTTACTCATGGTAACTCCAAGCGCCATCGGACTTACCATGCATATATCACGTGTTATGGGTTAGGGTTCATCATCTACATCGGTCCGCACATATAATGCACATGAAGTCACAAGAATAAATGTAAAAAAATCGTAAATTATCAAGCCAATGTAAAGATATATCGCAGACTGGAACTGCCATGATAACCATCCACTCAAGCCAGGTACCGATATCCACCCTCATCATCTCTCTCCATATAATCTCTATCCATCAACGTCTCAATCTGTTTCTTGATCAAAGAGACCTCCGGCACAAACTGTCCCGAAACCTGCTTAATGACCTCCGTAATCAAATCCCCGTGAACCATAGTCTTCCGCTGCTTCATAACCCTGACAATAGCAGCATCAATTGCAAACTTGCGTTGCCCCTCCTGTTTCTTTTCAGACTCTTGACGCTCCGTGTCAGTCTCAACCTTGGCCGTAGATGTCTGAGGGAGACGCAACTTGACGCGGATAGACTTGTTGAAAAAGGCCGGGTTCCATGTGAACTTGTCTTCCGGCTTAATCGCCTTGGTTTCAGGGCTCTTGTTTAAAATCCGACACTTGGGGTTGGCTGAGAGCATGAACATGGTCTTCATGAGTTCCGTTCTGCCCATCCCGGTAGCCTCCCGAATTTGTTCGAATGATTGACCCTCTGTAGCTGCATCAGGTCCATTGAATAGTAACAAAACCCGCATACCGAAAACAGGCATGTTGATTTCGTATCTGCGAGGTCTATTCAGGATCGCAGACTTCCCTTCAACCGCGGGGAAACGACAAGTCATATCGCAAAAAGCCGCTGCCGAACACCACCGGAGTACTCTCGACTCGTGTAAAGATCCATAAAACGCAGTAAATGCGTCAACAGCTGGCTTTACCTCTGCAGGCCAGCGACAATCCATCGGATCTTCAACGTTCGAATCTTCGTGTTCTGTGCTCCCCTTCTCTTGTCCTCCAATTGCAACGATGGGCCATGATCCATTAGTGAGAACTTGGACGTTAAAGTCAATGCCGCTGGTATCTTGAGCCTTGAATTCCGAAGCAGCAAAGTCGTTTGCCATGCTCGCTGAAAGCGTCAAGTCGTTAATCATTTTCTCGAAATTCTTGGTGAAGTTAGAACCGAATTCCTTTTTCAGATTAGAAACCAGTTCAATTTCGAATTGACGGGATTGTTCCGCCTTGGGCGCAAGAAGACGTCTGGCCATGTGTCGTTGGTAGTAGGATTGGAACTCGTCCTTTTGCTCCAGGTATCTGATTAACCGGACAATTTGCATGGCCTGGTTGTAGAGACCAGACTGGTCGAGCCCAGATGACTGCACCTTGTTGACACAGTCATCAATGTACACTGACAGAAACTCGGTGGCGCGAGAGTGGTTGTTGATGAATCGAGAAAACCCCTTGCCAACCTCGGCAGCAATAATGAAATCGCCTGCGCAACTCTTGCTAACAATATCATCAAACTTGCTTTCCAGCTGAACAACCTTATGCACCCAAATCATAGCAGCCTGTGTTCTCTGTGCTGTTGCCGACTTTTTACCCTGCGATTCGACGGCATCGGCTTGCTTTGCGGCCTCAAAATCAGCCTTGAGCTCAGCTTGCATAGCAATACCATCTTTGTAGACCTTGTTTTGGATGGCGGTTTTAAACACAGTGCTGTTGCTTAATTTTTGATCCAAGGAATACAAATTGTTGATGTTGGTGAATTCTTGGCGATCAATCATAGCAGCAAGACCCGTTTTCTCGTTGGAAATTAGCCGGGACATATACTTCGAGACCAGGCGATTCTTGACTGAATCGACGAGTACTTCAGTCGTCGCTTCTTGTAGATATGTTCTGCACCGATCTGTTTCAGCGCGGAGGGCAGCACTGGATGTTTCAACCCAGGACGGAACGTTGCCAGTTTCGAGTAATCTGGCTCCGAGGGCATCGTAGTAGTCGTTGGTTTCCGATATCAATGCTGGCTGGAACATTGTCGCATAATATGAATCGCAGGAGACCGGGGCGTCTTCATCGGCTGTGAGAGAAAGCAGCATGTACGTACAGTTAGCGACAGACTGCTTGTCTATCGTACGTCCTTCGCGCTCTCTGCGGATCTCATCAAGCATTAACCGGCTGACAATGTCGTAAAGGGAGTACTCGTCATGGATAAGACACAACAACACCTTATCCCGGAATAGGCGAAAAGAATTCACCAACGTGTTGATGTCTCTACCGTCTTGCTGCCCGATTCTGTTTGCATACATGCAAACATCAGCAATCATGTGAGAACTTCTGACGTAATCATCCCACACAGCCGTAATCGCCTTCATAGCTCGAGCACAAAAGGCTCTCTTCTCCTCTGAGTCTTGCTGGTGTTTAGAGAAGAGTAAGGAGCATGCCGGCCCCGAAATATTCTTCTTCAATGAGGGGATAATGAAGCTTTTCAGCCAAGCCATAGTCGTCCGCTCAATCCCATCGAGAAGAAAATCAATGTAGCCGGCTGTCGTCAGATTGTAAGCCATCCGGTAGGTCGCCTCAAAAGTCATACCCGCCGATTTCTTTAGGAAGATTGTTTGGATGGCTTTCTCCAAGGACATCCAGTCCCGGTCTCTCCGAGCAATAGGGGTATCAACCGTCTGCGTGATGTTAATACATGTTTGTGGGAAATACCCGGGCTATTACTTACAACTTTTTTACCGCCGGGGATACGGATTTTGTGTTTCCGACCGGAACGGTTTGGACGTCCAGACATCATCGTGAAAAATATGTGATGGATCTTGAACCAATTGTGTAAATGGTGGATTATGGATGATGACGGTAAATGAAACTGTAGACTGGGACAATAGACAGGCGCACAGTGATATTATGGCTGTAAAAAGAATAGGCGTTATAACCTAGGTAGTTGCGATAAGGAAAAAAGTTGGATGATGAAGAGTACGATATTGTACCAAAATAAAAGGTTCACAAAAGAGTGAGGATAATTGGCGCCGTAAGCAGGCAAGCCAGACGAATGCAATCACTATAAGAATTAGTGGCGGGTTCGATAAATTGAGCAGCTGATAGGGTTATGAGGGGTACGATCTAGGGTTGGCATGTGACAATTGAAGCTTTTAAAATCATCGAAAATCGAGAAAATAAAATTTGAGGGACTTCAAATTGGCAAATTGATGAAAGTAGAATATGTGAATAAATCATACCTTTTGTAAGAAGAGTGGTAAGTCTGTTGGCGCATTCGAGATGAAGTCGGGTAATCGGTGCACACCAAGATCAGGATGACGCCGGTTAACAGGGGCTCAAATTGAATGCGGAAGCGGAACAAAATATGGTAACGGCGAAAGGGAGAAAAGAAACGCGAAAGATCAATTTCCGATGACGAAAATTAGATAATTCGATGGAAACTGTGTATTTAGAAGAAAGAGAGAAAGTGTGTGAAAAAAATAATCGAAACTACAAAAGCAGGAGCAGGCTATGGTACTTATATATAGCTGTGGTAATGACGTAGGCTGGTGTCTTGCACTTGTACATATGTACATACGCTATTGTCTTATCGATAAAAACTTTTTTGTGGGGTATAGCTGGCGGAATATGGTGGTAATTGATAGATTCGGCAATGAAATTGGTATGATTCAGATTCCATCTCACATAATCCCACCATTCCTGGGCTCCAACACCAACCAAACAACCCAAAATGTTTCTACTTCGCCGGTCTCTCCCCCGCCTATCCGCCCGGGCCCCCCGCATCCCAACGGCCACCCCCAGACTCCCCGTTTTCCTTCCCACATGGACCCCACCAACCATAACTTCCCTTCGTCTCTACTCCAGTTCCTCCGATAAAGCGCCTTTTCCCACCCCGCCATCAAGTCCATCAAGCAGCGCAGAACCAGAGACTCCCATTACCGAAGAAGAACCGTCGGAGGTGCTTAAGCGGAAACTACAGGAACCACACTTTCGACTTTCCTTTACTTGCAAGCCGTGTAATCAGCCGTCGCAACATATCGTTTCGAAGCAAGGATATTACCATGGTTCGGTTCTGGTGACGTGCCCTTCTTGTTCGGCGCGTCATGTCATTTCAGATCATTTGAATATTTTTGGGGACAAGAAGGTTACCGTGGAGGATATCTTGAGAGAGAAGGGGGAGTCTGTTAGAAAGGGAGTTGTTGATTCGTTAGGCAATGTGGAGTTTACGAATGAATCAAAGTAAGAAGGAGAAACCAAGTGTACGATAGATGGTGTAATATTACAATGTACGAATAGACAATACAAAACTTTTGATATAGACAAAAAAACCAGATACCCAACCAATAGATTACCAACCCTTATACGACTGGCGCATGGTCTTGTGGTCCTTACCCCTCTGGGCTCTCTTGACCTTCTTCCGCTCAAACTTCTTTCTCTTATCCCGACCATGCTTCTCAGGCATCGCAACAGCCTCAATCTTTCTCTTCGCCTGTCTCTCTAGACGTCTAGCCTTAACCTCGGCACGCACCTCCAGCACAACTCTCGTGTATTCAGCAACACCAACTCTCTTCTTAATCCAATCCATCAGAATCGTCGCCCGAGTCTTAACATACTCCATCTTCTCCTTGTACCCAGCATCAATTGAGAATGCAGTGGGGATCTTTCTATCCGTAACCTGGTGCAACGGGAACATGATGGTCTTCAGGTACCCAGTCAAAGCCTCAGGCGCCAACCGGCGACACAGCATGGTGAGAGTGTTGATGGCGGCGACCTTGGGAGGCGCAGAAAGAGGATGGGGAGGACTCTCGCGACGAAGGATGAAGGAGAGCTTCTTGAAGAGGAAGTGTAGTGTGAAAGTGGGCGTTTCGAGATCGGCGTTGTCGACTTCGGGGTCAAGGGTGATGGCAGAAATAGCAGCGGCGACAAGGGCCGTCTCTTCCGCCGTCTCTTCAACCAGGCGGGCTTCCGAGTAGTCAGGCATTTCACCGTCAGATTCTTCGTCTTCTTCGTCTTCATCCTTCTCTTCCCCATCTTCCTTATCAGAGGTTTCGCCAGTGGGGGCATCCTCGTCATCTTGATCCACAATCTCACCCTCCTTCTTGCTACCTTCAGTCTCAGCCAGAGTCTGACCTAAGAAGACCAACATTTCACCCGCAGTATCAGCCAACTCTGTCTCAACCTCGCGCTGCGTCAAAATACGCAGAGCCAGTTTAGCAAACCGAACAACATCTTCTGAGCCAAGCTCAAGACCGTGAGAACCAATCATGGCGCCTTCTTCAGTTCGCGTGACTTCCGAGGCATTGGAAGCAAAGTCAAGCAAGTACTGCGACATGAGACGTGCGGCGTTGGACTTGACCGTCTTGTCAGGGTGGGGCATCCAATGGGCCAGAGCACTCCAGAGGTTAGCCTGGCCCTTGGAAAGAAGGATGGATGGAATACGAGTGGTCAAGATGCGCACAGCGTCACAGACAATGTTAGCCGTGTCAGCATCGAGGATTTCATCCTTGTCGGTGGCACCCTCTTCGTCAGGAAGAACACTAGCAATAGCCTTCATCAGGAGCTTCAAGTCCTTCTTGTTTTCTTCAGCTGTCTTGGCAGATTCAAAGTACAACCCAAAGGTCTTGAGACCAAGGCCAAAGACGGCACGGTTCGATTCGCCCTTGGACAGCCAGTCTCTCAAAAGTCCTAGGAATGTAGAAGTGTGCTCGGCACCCGAACGGAAAAATATCTTCTTAATAAGTTCAGAGGCAGCGAGACGGCACTTGTCCGAGTCGTCATTGGCCATGACCATGACAAGAGGGAGGAAGGTAGTACCGGCAACCTCCTGGACAAAGTCATCAGCGGACTTTTGCAGAAGCAAGTGAATAATTTCCATAACAGAAATACGACCACCTTCACGGGGGTACTTTAGGTTGCTGACGATAAAGGTCATTTGCTTAGACCAACGGGCCTTCTTCTGGGGGTAATCACGAAGGAACTGGAAGAAAGCACCACGAGCGAGATCACGGGTATCCTTGTCATCGTTGGTAATCATGATGGTACCCACGTAATCAAGGATATCGTAAACAGCAGCAGTCTCAATCTTACGATCAAGAACGGAACGCAAAAAGTTAAAAGTGACGTGGCGGTAGAGAGGGTTTGTCAGATCATCCTTGAGCTTCTCAACCAAAACATCGATTGCGGGAGTGCGAACCTCGATGTCGGGGCGGTCACGGAGAACAACGGAGAGGAACTTCAGGGCAGCCTGAGCAGCCTCGGTGGTGGTAGAAGGAGACTGAGAAATAGTCTTGGTAGCTTCTTTGACGGCAACCTTGTAGACACCATCAGCACCGGGGCCCTTTTCAGCCGAAGCCGCTGGCCAAGGGACCTTGGAAACAGTGACCAGGAACTTAAAGACGGCAATCTTGACTTCCTCCTCTCCATCGACGATACCGTCACCCAGAATCGGGACAAAGCCCATCAGGTTCTTAGGGGTACGCAGAGAATCGAAACGCTTAGTAATTGCACGAAGCAAGTCAATAGCGAAACGGACAAGCTTATAGGTGTGCTTGGTAGTGGCACCACGCTCGGATTTCTTGGCACCCTTAACAATAAGGTATCTGCGGATCTTAGGATCAATCTTGGGCTGCTTCTCAACCTTCTGACTGGCATAGACAGTCTTGACGACTTCGTAGCAGAAGACCAGAGAATCACGGGTCTCAGCAGCCTTGTTTTGGACGAGACCGGCAGAGACACGGGCAAGCAGCGCATCAATCTTGCGGACGATACGGAGATCGACACGCTGAAGAAGCATGTCCTTCATGGGCTCGATGAGATCGACCAAATGGGTGATGGACGCAGTCTTGGCAATCAACTCCATGGAATCCTGAGACTTAGAGGCCTTGATTTCCTTGGTAGCAGTGGTGTACCCATCGGCATCCTTCTCTTTACCGGTGACACCAAAGATGTCATCCATGATGATGTTAACCATGGGGCCAAGACAATAGTCGAGGGAGCCCTGGCCAAACTTGGGAATGACGGCAAGAAGAAGAGAGTGCATAGTGTAAGACAACACGTGCAGCTGGTAACCTCTCTGAAGAGCACCCTGAAGTTCCTTGAGGATGAAACCAAAATATTCAGCACCAAGAACAACAGCAATCTGGGAAAGAGTATCACGGGCCATCTCACGGGACTCCCAAGCCTTGGACCGAAGAATGTGACAGATGTCGGTAAGAACAGGAGCCAGACGGACAGACATGTCATCCTTGGGCAAAATGGTGAGGAGCTTCACGATGATCACACCGACGGGGGTACGGTAGGAAACTTCAGATTCATCCTTCTGGTGCAGATGTTTGAGCAGGGGAGGCAGGAAGTTGGAAGTGATGTCACCACAAAGCTTGGCATTGGTGGGAAGAGCAGTAGTGAGGCGAGGATGGGTAGAGGGGGCGGCATCAGTATCCATGGGAATTTCGACGACAGGCTCCTCCTCGGGGGCCTCGTCATCCTCAGTCTTTTCAGTCTCGTCAACCTCCATCTCGGTAACAGCTTCAGCAGTCTCGGTAGAAGGAGAAACTTCTTCGCGAATCTTCCAAACAGTCGTCAAAGCATCGGCGAAACGACCCATCAACCGGACATTCTGCTTCTGGAAATCAGGCTTCTTCTCAATGTAGCCGATAAATCTCAACAGAATAGAGCGGTAGTGTCTGAACTCAAGACTCTTAGCCAACACTCCCAGGACAACCGTAGCCTTGGCACCCATGGCAGGATCAACATTCTCGCCACGGTTGAAAATGAAGTGCTCCAGCAGGGGGATGAAGAAGGAACTCAAGTTAGTAGAAGAAATTTCACACTCTTCGTTGGCAGAAACGAGCAGATCAAAGGCTTCCTGTTGCTTGGCCATGGAGGGAGAAAGCAGGTTGAAGAAGAAAGTGGGCTCAGTGGCATCATCCTCCATCTTGCGGAGACCAGCAAGATCACGAATGGGACCCCAAGTGGGAACCTTGACGAGCATGTATCCCATGACACGAAGACACTCACGACGGACAGTCTCGGACAGCTCGCGGGCGCCAGTGTAAAGAGAAGGCAGGACGACATCCTTCAACTCCACCTCGTAAGCAGGGCGCTCGCTCTCGGCAGTCTCGACGTCATCAATAAAGCGACGGAGGGAATCGGCCGAGTTAGAAGCAAGAATACCGTACTCTTCATCCCACTTCAGGTAGAATACCAAGTTGTGGAGAATGGGCAACCACTGGGTGGCAGTGAAAGGAACATCGCGCTGCTTGACAATGGCGTTGTAACCCTTCAAGCGACGGTCGTAGTCAGGCTCATCGGAAAGACCTTCCTCGTACGCGTTAAGCTCCGTACAAATCTCAGCAACTTCAACAAGAGATTCGTCACTCTGCGACAGAACAGTCAATACGCGGCACAAGGCGTCACGGTTGTCGCGATCCTTGAAGTAAGAGAAGAGCTTAGCAAGAGCCTCACGGATCTTGACAGACAGCTCGGAGGAGTCCGAGAGACGGGGACCTTCCAAGGCAACGAAGCGTTCCAAGACCAGAAGAATCTTTCCCTTGGTGCGGGGGTTGACCTTGCCAGGAGGCTGGGACAAGAGACGAGTAGAAATATCCAGGACGGCACGAACGTTGTGCTTGGCGTCAACGAGAGGAGCAAGGTCGATGATAGTGTCAACGCAGGCCTCAAGGAGATCGTTGGAAGAAGAGGGAGAAGACAGAACGCCAGTAATGTGAGCAAGCACAGTATCAAGGTTAGTCTCGAGAAGCTCAACCTTAATGAGCTCGTTGTATTCAGACTCCGCAGCGGGTAGTTGGGCAAGGTGCACGAGGTTCCGGAAAACTCTAAGGGCAAACACCTTGACTTCATTCTTAGCCTTCTCGATGCCCAGGATTTCAGCCAACTGAGGCAGAATCTGGCTATCGATAGCAAGGAACATAGCAGCACGGGGAAGCTGAGACCACGAGTTGACCAACTGCATCATGTTGGAGACGCCCTGGGTAGACTCGGCAGGAAGCTTCTCCAGACGGGGAGAAACCAACTCGCCGACCATGCTGGGGGCAAAGGGAGTCCACTCAAAGTTGGGGGCATTCCGGAAGAGAGAAATCAAACACTTGAGACCAGTGGTACGGGCCGACCGCAAAAGCGAAGTAGTGCTGGAGATTTGTGGAGTAGGCTTGGTCTCAACAACAGCTTCACCCTCTACAGTCTCACCAGTGGCAGCAGTAGGCTCTTCGTCCTCGGCATCCTCCTCCTCGGCGACACCACGAAGACGACGAACAGAGAAGAACAAGCAGTAAAGAACAGCATTGGTAAGGGTATCGGCATAAGGAAGAACGCTAGTTCCCAGCTCATTAATGAGAGCAACAGCCATGTTGAGGAAACCAAACTGCTGACGAACGGGGATAATCTCACGATCGACAATCTCAAGACGCAAGACACCAGTTTCGCTGAGAACACGGACACCCTTAAGAGCACCCAGAGCAATGTCAATAAAGGCGCCGAGGTCCGTGACCGAGAGGTTACGCAAGACGGCAAGACGAGTAGCTTGAAGACCATTGCGGCCAGAAGCAATACCCTTCTTGGAAATGGTACGACCGTAAAGCAGGCGGAGGAGAACGGGCATCAACTGCTCACGGTGACCAGGCAGGATCTCCTGCTCGCCCTGCATGAGAAGAGTAAGTTCGTTCTTGAATTTACCCTCGTCAAGAAGGGCTTCCAGCCGCTCAGCATATGGCTTGACGGAAGGCTGCTTCCAGGTGAGAATACCCTTGAGAGCAAGACGCTGAATGTCAATGTCACCGTTACCCAGGAGGGTCAATAGAGCATCGTAAACACGCTCATGCTGGAATAGAACGATGGGGTTGACGAACTGCTCGATGACACGGAGCATCTGCTTGCGGTCAAACAGGGACCAAGACTTATCAGCCTCACCAGAAACTTCCGACTCGGATTCGGCATCGTTGACAGACCAAGCAAGGAAGTGTGGGACGAACTGGCGTGACTTGGTCTCAGCAAGAAGAGGAAGAGCAGTGAAGACTTTGAGGGCACGGCCACGAGCTTGCTCGTGATGAGCGGCGACGAGGGCTTGCTTCTTATCGAAGGAAGAGACAAGTCTGCCCGCAGAGTCGGTAACGTCACCGTAGATGCGACCGGAAAGCTCTTCGTTGTAGGCAACGTTGGTACACTCAAACTCGGTGACAATCTTCTTGCTCCAATCAGACGGGCCAGACGAAGGGCCAGTCCATTTAGGTGATGGAACAGATAGCCAATCGAAAGCAAGAACCGACAGGTGTGTCTCACCAATCTTGGATTCGGCCACCTTCTGCATGGCCTCGACGGCGTAATCCCACGACGGGGCCAGTTTAACTGTCAGTGAACCGAACAGGAACGCTGGGATAGCCTTTTGAAGCCACTCCTCGGTGATGGCAGCGTAGCACAGACCAACCTTGCGCATCAACATGCCGATTGTACGGGTGTTGGCAAGTTCCAATGGTGTATGCTCGATGCTAATCATGGTGTCAAGGGCCTCTTGAACTGTGGTGACGTCAGAGAAGAACTCGCGGAGAAGAAGAAGGGAGTTGTAGCGGGTCTCGTGGGAAGAAGTCGAGAGGTTGGAGATCAGAGGGGCGACGGAAGACTCAATATCAACAGCAGCAGGCTGGTAAGAATCAGCTGCGCCAGCTTTACGGGCAGCCTCTCGTTGTTGTGAAGCCAAAGTCTGTTCATATGTGAGAAGAGAATCCAGGTAGCCGACAGAGCGACCGAAACGAGGCAACGCGCCTCTCAGTAGCGGTTGCAATGCTGGGTCTAATGGGTTGTTCTTGTTCATTCTCAAGTACGTTCTGAATCCTCTTGATACAACGAAGTGAACCTCATCCGAGTCCAGAGAAGTCTCTGGTCTCAACGCCACCATCAACTTCTTCAGCATCAAGTCCGCCATGTTTTGGTTGGTGTCGGAGCTCACAATGCAGGACTCAAGGACCTGGAGAAGAGCGGCACATTTTGGAAGATTATCAACGTCGAGAGCTTCGAATTGGGCGACAATCTGGTTTTGCCAGGCTTGAGGAATGGTGAAGCCTTCCTTTTCTGACGGGGTGGGGATAGCAGTGAGAGTGAGAAGACGAGGAATAAGAATACAAAGGAGTTCCTCTTTTTTGGTGTCGGTGTAAGCCGTGGCAACGAAACTGGGAGGTGTCAGTATATTCACGCGGCAAGGACTGGAAAATAGCAATTAACATACCTTTGGAAGGGCTTGAGGAACAAACTCTTGAACCGACCTGCATCCATCTCGGCAAAGAGGGAGCAAAACTGGATGTACCATTGCGCAAATGGTTGTTTGCCCATGATAGCACTGAATTTTGTGATACTGGTAATGAGAGCATCAATAGGAGCTAACTGCCACAACATGCCACAGTTGAACATCACATGGTTCCAAAAAGGTTTGGCTTCCGCCTCAGAAACCTCAGGAGCTCCCTCGGCGATGGCATCCAACACTGACATGAAGGACTTGACAACAGGACCCCAGTTGGCCACCCGGTAACCCTTTCTCACGCCAATGATAGTTCCGTACACACGGAGTAAGGGAAGTAATCTCCATGGCGAAGACTTGTTGTGAGCAGCAACCTGGGCGTCGCCAAACTCGCAGATAGCAGTGATCGTTTCATCCATAGTTTTGGCGTTAGCATGGTGAAGAAGACTCGTGAGAACACCACAGGTAACGTCAGTCCAAACGGTCTGATCCACCAGCGCATACTCCTCATTGGGGACTGCCTTTAACAAAGCCAAGAGAACAGATGCGCCGTTTGAGTGGATAGTGTCGCCGGTTCCCTTGGAAGCCTCAGCAAACATTGTCATCAGACCATCCTTGAAAAGCACAAACTGTCTCTCTCCTCTCTGGCTATACAGATCCCGTCTAGCATGAGCGACAAACTTTTGCAGAGAAGACTCTCTTGTTGATGGAGATGCCGCCTTCTTCACCAAGAAGGACATAGCCTCGGCGGCAAACCGAGCAATGTGTGGCGGGTTCTTGCTCTTTCCCAGCAGCGGAGCCAAAACGTTATATGTCGGTCTAATATCAGGCACAATAAGCTTAGAAAGGTACTTGAACATGAAAGCGAGCGCACCGAAAGTCCACTCGACGACATCGGCATTCTGCTTGTGTGATGCGACAAAGACAACCAACTCAAGAGCCTTAGGGAAGAACTTCTCAAACCGGGCACCCAAGTCATGAGCAAACGCCGTCATACAGTCGAACAGGGCCTCCAAGGACTCGGCATCATTAGACTCAATCCCTTTGACAAGTAAAGCCCAAATCTTATCCTCAAAATGCAGAATCTGCACGAGGGTTTCGCACAGCGGGTAGGCTTCCCGGCGGAAGTTGACGAAGCTACGCGAGATGTTCATCTCGGACCATTTTTGCACGGCTGTGCCAAAGTATGAGGTGGCGAGCGATTCATCTTCGGCGTCGTCGAGGTCGTAACGGCGGACTTTTTTGATGGGGTCGAGGGAATGGAGTTTGCTGATTTTAGCCGTGAAAGACTCCCAGCGGTGGTTCTTTTGGTGAGGAGTGGAAGGCTTGGCCTTCTTTTTGACGATGCGGCCAGCAGATGGGGGCGCCATGATTGTTAATCGTCGAGTATACGCTTTATTTGTGTGGCAGAGTAATATGTTATACGGAGAGACCGGAGTGATGAACGGCGTGAAGGACTACTTTTGGGGTATCAAGAAAGAAGCAAACGAATGCAATGTTGGACAAACAAGATGAAGTTTAATTTTTAAATATTGTCGACATATATTGTCTCGGACTCGGGTAAATCAAGTGCTCAAAGTCCAATTGAGCAGGACAAGTGAATATTCAACCAAGAATTCACGATAATTCTTACACCAATTTTACTTGACGAACTATTTCCTCGTTCCTAGACTATGCCAAAACTCTTAGCCCCACTGCTAACTTTCCCAGAATTTTTTGTCGGGTCGATCCTAGCTTATCGTAATCGAGCAATCGATAAAGACCAGGATCCTTATCCAACCAATAACAAGCTGTCGCAATTATGGGAGGAATCGATGGGTAAGTGCCAGCCTTTTTTCGATGATGATGAATAAAGAAGATCGCGATTTGTGCAGGAGATTATTCTGCAGGTTACACTAACTGCATTATAGATTATCGCGAAAATGACATCACCGAAAGTGTAAGTTACTAATGATGTCTAACATCGCGTCACATGTACTGACAAGATATCGCCACTAGCATTGTCATTGGAAATCCCAATGGAAACCTTCGACCAATCCTTACGAAGCTTACCGCGCTACACTCAAAAAACGCATTTTCCTGCGCAATCGTCACGGGAAACCTTTTTGGCACTGAAGATGACGATGTAGTCGCCGATGTTCTTTCCGGTGCCCTCGCTTTTCCTCTCTCGACATATTTTACATACGGATCCACCGCTCTCCCACCATCAATTCTCAAAAAAGTCCAGGCTGAAGAGGAAATTTGCGAAAACTTAATCTTTTTGGGGACTCGTGGTGTAATTACCACGATTGATAAGTTGAGAATAGTTGCGCTGGGTGGTCAGTTGGATGCCAGTATAGAAGGTACGGAGACCTTCAGACCAACAGCTGTATTTTCACGTGGTGATGCGGCAGCTTTACGCGGTGCTGGGTCGGCGGATATTCTGATCACCAGTGCTTGGCCAGCAAACGTACAGAAGAACTCCAATCTTACCATTGCTGGAGTGGACGGGCCTGTACCCGGTACTAAGGAAATCTCGGAACTTTGTGCTGCTTTGAAGCCGTTGTATCACTTCACCGCCAGTTCCGGTGACTACTTTTTTGAGCGTGAACCGTTTCTTCACCCTAGCGCCAAGGTAGAAAATGGTGCCACCCCACCACCACCAAAGCTTACTCGCTTCATCTCCATGGCACCGTTTGGCAATACTGCCAAGGCCAAAGCTCTTTATGCATTCACCTTTAACCGTGATGTTACCGATATCCCACCTGGCACCACTCCTAGTCCATTGGAATATGGCAAACCAAAGAAGACGGAAAAGGATGGCTTCAGTCGCTTTGCGCAACCCCATCACAACGACGACCGGGGCCGCCGGAAGCGCAAGAGACAAGCTTCTCCCCCTCCAGGACCGGATAGATGTTTCTTCTGTCTCTCAAATCCTAACTTTGAGACTCACATGTGCGCCAGTATTGGTAACGAGAGTTATCTAGCAACTGCCAAGGGTCCCATCACTACACCAACAACTTACAGTTCTCATGGAATTAATTTTCCGTGCCATTTCCTTATCGTCCCTCTTCCTCATGCGCCAACTGTCGCTAGTATGCCCGGCGGTGCCTCGGACATCGAAGGAGATGCCTCCAGGACATATCAGGAAATGGTGAAGTTCAAAGATGCGCTGCAAACCATGGTAGCAGCAAAATCAAATGGAAATCTCGGTGCTGTAACGTGGGAAATCTCGAGGTCGCGTAATATCCACGTGCATTGGCAGTTCCTGGCGGTTCCGTCTGATCTCTTATCCAAGGGCCTCGTCGAGGCAGGGTTCCGGGTAGAGGCAGAGAACTTCGAGTATCCTCCGTTTGTAGAGGAGGATTTGACACTTGAGAAGCAGGAAATCAGTGGTGATTATTTCAGAGTGTGGCTTTGGAGCAAAGATGGGGAAGATGTTAAACAGAAGACTTTAGTGATGCGATTCGATGCGGAGTCACAGTTTGGCTTGCAATTTGGTCGTAGAGTCATGTGCAAGATGCTGGGATTGGAGGATCATTTACAATGGCAGGACTGTGTCCAGAACACTGCAGATGAAACTCGCGATGTTGAAAACTTTCAGAGTGTTTTCAAGCCATGGGATTTCACCTTGGAAGGTTAAAGTAGCACCTACATAATGAAGTTCCACATTTTTTCGCTTCTAATATGATGTCATTTATGCCCACTTACACCGTAAACTCGCAACCCTTATATGTCCGCATGCTTCTGTAACCCTACCATTTGACGCTATGTCCCGATCTGAACCAGTTGATCGGTCACGCTCCCGCTTCGACTATTGGATGTGTGTGTCTATACTAGTGAATAAAGACCTAGACAACTGGCCAATTACTCCGAGCTCGAGTCCTCCAAGCTAGCTTCCGTGCGTCTATATATAAAGGGAGGACGAGACCCGGATTTTTATTTTTGCATCTTTGACTCCACGCGACTTTGTCCATCTGGATTTTTAAGAACAGATAGATCATTATCTCGTCGAAAGTGTGATTGATAGAGAAAAGACCTTGTCTGGTACAACGTCTTTGATTTGTTTTATTTTTCCCCTCCTTACTTTTTTCTTCGTTAGACACCCATTTATAGCTATGAAGATCTCTTCCTTTGTTGTCGGCCTTTTGGCTGTCATATCCCCCGTCACGGCCGCCTGGTCCAAGGATGGTAAGTATCGCTCGCTTCAACCCCCGTACCTGTCGCCGTCCCGGTCCCGGTTCTAACCCGCATTTTCTATTTCCAGACCGTGAAATCTTCCGCGTCCGCGCCGAAATCGAGGCCGCCGAAGGCAAAGATGTCACCTTTTACGATTACATGGGCATCACCAAGAAGGCCAGCACCGAAGATATCAAGAAGGCCTACCGCCAGATGACGCGCCAGCTCCATCCCGACAAGGTCCGCCAGCGTCTTCTGGCTTCCAAGTCTTCCGCCGCTCTGGCTGCCGCTACCGACAAGTCTAAGAAGCCCAAGGTGGAGCCCCCATCGGCCGCCGAGCTCAAGAGGGCCAACAAGATCGCCATTGACAAGCAGGCTCGTCTGACCATCATCAACGATATTCTCCGTGGCCCCGCTAGACAAAACTATGACTTCTACCTTTCTAACGGCTTCCCTCTTTGGAAGGGCACCGACTACTTTTACTCGCGTTTCAGACCCGGCTTCGGTACCGTCCTCGTTGGTCTCTTTGTAGCTGTTGGTGGTGGTGTTCACTTTATTGCTCTGTACGTTAGCTGGAAGCAGAACTATGCCTTTGTTGAGCGCACCATTACCAACGCTCGTGCTTCTGCTCGCGAGACCTACGGCTCCGTTGCCATGGCTCGCCCCGCTGCCATGGCAACGGAGGAGGAGGAGACCGAGCCTGTCGCGCCCATTCCCCGGAACCGCAAGGAGCGTCGCATGATGGAGAAGCACGAGCGTTCCGAGGGTAAGAAGCCAGTTCCCAAGCGCAAGGCTGCCCCCGCCAAGGTCGTTGCTGCTGAGGATGAGGAGAGCGATGTTGAGGAGATTGGTGGCCCCGTTGGTGCTCGGAGACGTGTCTTGGCCAAGAACGGCAAGGTTTTGATTGTCGATTCACAGGATGATGTCTGGCTTGAGTATGAAGATGATAACGGCAAGACGCAGTACGCCATCTTGGATGTAAGTTTTACCCACTTTTGTTACTTTTACCAGTATTCAAGTTATTAACGTTTCATGCGATATAGATTGATGAGGTTGCCAAGCCTACCATCCATGATACCGCTCTGGTCCGCCTTCCTATGTTCTTTGTCAACACTATCAAGAGCCGTCTTGGACTCGGTACTCCTGCTACTAACCATGATGTTGTTGAGGAGGTCGATGAGGATTCGGAAGACTTCGAGCTTCTTGAGGCCTCGGTTGACGATCTTGGTGCCGCTAAGTCGTCGGGCTCCCAAAAGCCTAAGGCTACCAAAAGACGGTAGAATATACACACATGTATAGAGAGTTGCACATTTTAGAGGGGTATTCTTGGTGGTTAGAATCATAACATGAATCTCAATTACTCATAACTATCGTAACGTCATGTACAAAGCGCCTGAAAAGACGTTCGCCAGTTCTGTTTTTGTCTTTGTGAAATTACATCTCCATGTCGTAGTCACCACCGATGTTTCTCTGTACCAGACCGTTGGAATAAACCTTGTCAAATGCTCCGGCTCGGTACTGTACTGCACCGTTTTCCATCTCTCTTTGCGCCACAATAGCATCCAGCTTGGCTAACCTTCTCTGCTCCTCTTCCCGCTGGCGCAAAATCTCAGCATCACGGCGCATCAACTGCTCATAGCCTGACGTCATGTACGGTTCCGGGGCGCAAGATCCACCGCAACCATCCTCCGAAAACGGATCCTCGTCTGTGTTAATCCACCCTCCCATATCCTGTTGCGCCCATGCCCGCTCCTGCGGCGCAGAGGTTACTGGGGTCACTGGCGCCGGACCATCATCCGACATGGCATCGTCATCATCCATCTGCTGCTCCTGGATCGGCGCAACCACCTGATCTTGAGCCGCAAGCCGGCGGAACCGGTCCATGGCCCGGGATTCTTCCGTCTCAACGGTAGTAGGGGTCCATGCATTGGCGGGATCCTCACCGGGGAGACTAACGGGGAATGACCGCCAGAGGTCGAGAAGACGAGTCTGTTGGGCGGTGGAGGAGATGCGGAATAATTGCATTTGAGAGGGCGAGAGGGAGTTAGGGTCGATTCCGTTGGCGCGGAGACGGGCGTCGTTGGAGAGGTGGTGACGGGCTGGAGGGGGAGCGGAAGAAGATGAAGTAGCGGGAACGGCAAAGCTGGTTGGGGGAGTATAGTGGGTGCTGGTGTATACTGGCATTGCCGGGTTAGACGCAACGGGAGGGGGGGCGTTAGCCGAAAGAGAGAGTGAGTTTGTGAAGAGCAACGACAAGTCGTCGGCTGGCATAGGGCGAGAGGCGAATGCAGACATCTTGGAAGTGCCAGTTAGGTAATGAGTAACAAAGAATACTGATTAGATCTGTTGCTTACTTTGTATGTATGGAAGTGGACGTTTTTGGTTAATATGATGATGTGTTGTCGTTCAAAGTGGAGACGATATTAAGGTAGGCACTTTCGTATGTAATGTATTCAAAAGTAAAGGCTATCTTAGTGTGACTACTAGAAACAGATGGTCAAGAAGAATCAAACGAGAAGCTTCTCTACACAGCGGAAGTGCTCAATATAAAGAGATCTCAAGAAAAGAGTATGACATGCGGGATGCAGAATGGAAGGAGGGGGTCCCAGCAATCAGGAAGGAAGGAACAGATTTGGCTTGGGCTAATTTTATACCAGTTTTTTCCGTCAGGAGGTTCATGGGATGGGATTTATATTGCCATTAAAATCACATTTATCGTCCTTGTGCTGGATTGGCGCCCGATGTGCGGTGACCTGATGACACAAGAGGCCTAAAGAGGGTCATCAACCTTGGTCTGATACTGTTGGGCCGCGTAGCGGATGAATGGGGGGGTTCAAGTAGCGGTCTGTTTAGAGCCAGATGGACTTGTTTGATGAATCTGGACGGGGATTTTGAAACAGTGGGGTTTATGGAAATGGTGGAATGTGTTTTGCGAACAAGGGAAGGCGGGGTATCTACAATTGATGCATATCAAGGCCGTGCTGGACAACGACTGAAGTGGCTGATTAGTGAGACTTAGGTTGGTCCATATTCCACTGGTTGTTGTACATTATGTTATACGACAGCTAGGCCGGCCGGATGGGTGCCAACTCGACCTGTTACGCCAAAGGCAATCTTGCATGATCAGTTGCTTACAATGGCTAAATGCAAATGCAATGCATGCATATCCGGCGGGATCACCACCGTGTCCGCCCGTCAAGGTTGCGACGCGCCGGTTCCGAGGATGGAGGAATGGATGAGGCCCGCTTGTTGGGTGAGGTTTGCCAGGTCAATTGCTGGGGTTCAGAAAGGGGAGCAGCGCTTGTGATGAGGTCATTCATTGCCAGGTTGGGGCCGGGATTGTCAAGTGATTGATTGGTTTCTAGGTGCTGTAAAGTTGCAGATTTCAAATTTACAGCTTGATACCCAAGGTGCAATACGGCCCAATGTTGGAACCCAACGTGCCTAATCCGTTTTGTCTTAACACCGCATGGCAAAGTTTGCCTCTCTTGCACCACCTTCCTCGCAGTCCAGTCAGTCAATCCGTTAATCCCGACGGTAAGTCTTGTTATCAAAGTCACATTGCCCCCCTGTCCTGCCTCAAAGGAAGCTCATGCCAAAGAAAGAAAGTAATCAACAGACGATCCCCTTTTGGGCCAAAAACTCCTCCTGCCGCCGCCACTGCCAAACTGGCGGGGTCATGGTCATCGAGGAGCCAAAGCCATATTTGAAGGGCTGCGCTGTCGTTGCGTAGACACGCGCGGTAATGCAGTTCTGGTTCCTTGGTTTCCGGAACTTCCCCAACGAATCACGCCCAACGTGGCTCGCGGCAGCCCTACTTCAACCAAACTTAACTTTTTACGCCTTCCCTTCTTTCTGCACGTCGCTGATTTGAGACATGTGAATCCAAATCCCGAACTGCAACTTTATATTTACAAACCCTTGACAGATATGCATGAGTAACCCTGACATGGAGCCACATACATACAACGCCACGCTTTCATCCCATCATTGTGGCGTCAGAGTTCATCAGACCCTAGACATAACCCAGACAAACCACGCAGGTCCCTGGTTGCCTTCATGAAAGCTCCCCGCCAAAAGAGAGGCTGACCCCTCTGTAAGCTGGGGCTGCCAGGGGTCCATTTGGTGAGCTTGCACAAGGCAAGCCGTGAAGCTGCATCATCACGAAGCCTAGCTAGACAGCTCCCCGCTGACATCAACCATCAACATCACGACTGCAATTTCACACTAAACTTAATTGGCGACTACTGTCATTGCTAGTCAGGTCACATTGTCTTAATCATTCCAACTTTGTTTCACATCCATACAGTCTAACCTTCCCGACTGACATCTACAATACTCCTACGCCAACTCCACACATTCTCTACACAGCGATCAAAATGGTGGGTTATCACGACGAGGCTTTCCAGCCTTGTGTATATCTCGATAGTTTGGCGTCTAACTAATGCAATTGACTCCCGAGATAGACTTCGATCGGTACGGGCTACGATTTGGCCAACTCTATCTACTCGCCTGATGGCCGCAACTTCCAGGTCGAGTACGCCGTAAAGGCGGTTGAGAACGCTGGCACTTCAATTGGTATTCGGTGCAAGGATGGTGTTGTTCTGGCCGTTGAGAAGGTGGTTGGTTCTAAGCTGTTGAAGCCCGGTGCCAACAAGCGCATCGCCAACGTTGACAGACATCTGGGTGTGGTAAGTCAAAACTGCTGTCCGAATGTTGCTAGTTCGTAGCTAATCAGTAACTTCCTGTTATACAGGTCTACTCTGGAATGGTCCCCGACGGCAGACATTTCGTTAACCGCGCGCGTGACGAGGCCTCCTCTTACCGCTCCACCTACAAGTCTCCTATCTCTAGTGCCACTCTCGCCTCCCGCATGGGCAGTTATCTCCAGGCTTACACTTGCCACTCGTACGTGCGTCCATTTGGTATCACCGCCATTATCGGTGGTGTTGACCCCGAGCACGAGCTTCCTGTAGACGGTGAAGTTGGTTCCGGTCCATCGTGCGGTGCCGGTGGCAAGGAGCCAGGCCAGAAGCACGGCGGTCCCTTCCTCTACATGGTGGAGCCTTCGGGCATGTACTGGGGTTACTACGGTGCGGCGACGGGTAAGGGCAGACAGGTCGCGAAGGCCGAGCTCGAGAAGCTGGATTTGGCGGCTGGTAACCTGACGATTGAGGAGGGTGTCAAGCAGGCGGCGCGCATCATCTACAAGAGCCACGGCGACGAAAATGACAAGGACTACGAGTTGGAGATGACGTGGATCAGCTCTGAGAATGGGCCTACTAAGGGTCGTCATGAGGAGGTGCCAAAGGAGTTGGTGGATGAGGCAGTGAAGCTGGCTAAGGCCGAGGATGATGAGGACGACGATGAGGAAAAGATTGAGTTGGATGATGACAAGATGGAAGAGTAAACAGATACACAGATGGTCCGTGGTTTAGCAATGATGTAATGAGAGGCTAGCACTTAATCACTTGTTTTTGAACCAGCAATAAGGTATGATAGGCATTATGTATGTACGTGTATAAATGAATTAACTATTTTGCAACTTTTATATACTACCCTTATTTGTTGACCGCTCTGCTCTGGCACCAATTCACCCAATTTGTGAAGAAGGAAGTATGCACAATCACCCGGCCCATGAGCCATGAAGTCTGCAAAACACCATACTCCATGACAATTGTCTCAGCACTCTCCTTATCCATAGCCCACATAATACCCGCAACAACCAACGACGCCGTTGACGCGGCCTTAGAAAACTGGTTCGAGTTATTTCTCGCCGCTCCCACAGCCTCATGAATAGCTCTCAGCTGAGCTGCTAACAACTCCAATGATAACGCATCGTAATCGGCCGAACCACCGGGGATCTTCCGGATAGTCTTCTGAAGCACCAGAATGGCCTCCACGGCTCTCGAGGCTAATGGCTTGTTACCCGTGGAAGCAACCAGGGATACAAGTGCCGGGAGAATGTGGAAGGTAGCGGGGCTGAGGGGATGGACACGGAGGTAGATGGTCAGGAGATCCAGAACACGGTTCTTAAGAGAGACGGTGGCTTCCTTGGCGGCAGCGAGCGTCTTGCGGGGGCGTGCGGTAGTCCGGGATTGGAGGGATTTGAAGGCGGCGGAGATGGACTCATCAAGAGCGAGCATTTGGTTGGAGTCCATGGAGGAGAGAGAAGAAGCGGAAGAAGCGACGGAGGTGGCGCGGTGAGTGCGGAGGAGAGAGGCGAGTTTGGCGTCAAAGGCGGCATGATCTTCACCATCGTCTTCGGCCTCGGATTCGGAATCGGAATCTGAGGCGGAAGAGTCGGAGTCAGAGTCGGAAGCGGCGGCGGCTTCGGGGGCGTTGACGTTGGTGATTTTGGCGAGAAGGTCTTCGTCGCCGTCAATGGACATGTCATCGAGGTCCACGACGTCGTCATCTTCCTCGCCATCGACAATTTCCTCCAGCTCCATCTCATCTTCACCTTCGAAAAGCTTCTTTTGGCCCTCCAAATCCTCGCTGGTCTCCAGGACTTCTAACAGGCCCTTCAACGCGTTGGGGGTGAGATATCCAGAAAACACCTCGAAGACCTGCTTGGCAACCTGTCTCGTCAACGATGATGGTCTGGCAACCATGGAGAGAAGAATCTCCACAAACAGACCGAACACGGGGTCCTCGCCACCTTCGGTATCAGAGTCTGCAGCCTCCTCTTGCGCCCGCTGGAAAACAGTCTGGTACTGTTTCAGGTCAGCGAGCATGTTCAAGGCATCACCATCTTCGTTGTACACCTGGAGGATAGACACGGCGTAGAGAAGAGCGAGACCGTGATGGGTAGGGCTAGAGGGCTCAGCGGACTTGGCCGGGGAGAGAAGAGCGGAGAGTTCATCGCGGGCCGTGGTAAGTTCGGTGGCGATACGGGGGTCCAGATCGAATCGCTCGGGTTCAATGGCAAGGACGGCGTGGCCGAGGTAGGTCATGTCCTCCGTCCGTCTGGACAACTTGGCAAAGGCGGCCTCCAAACGAGTGCGGCAAAGGTCCTTGGTCTTCTCGTTCATACCCAACTTCTCCATCTCTTCACCCTTGGCATATGAGAGAAGAGCCAACTCCTTGATAGCCAGAGCGGCGGCAGACGTAGCCTCGCCGGCCTCCTTGTTGGCAGGCTTCTCGCTAGAGTCCATGAGTTTGTAGAGGTACTCGACATAAGCGTGCAGGTGGGCGGTGCTATCAGGTGAGTCAGGTCCAGTAGTCGCCTGAAGACGCTCCTTGAGGAGAGCCACCATTTCCGCAGCGGAAACAGCCTCGGTGTTCTGAAGAGTCTTCTCGACAGTCTTGCTGTTGGTGCGGGCATCAAAAGCGAAGGAGCCCTGGTTGCCAGTGAGAGCCCGGATAATGACGGGGACAGTTGATGGGTCATCGGTAGCCAGGTCAGATATAGACTTCAGAGCACGCTGGGCAGCAATGTGCAGGAAGCGGTCCTCCTTGGCAGCCTGGTTCATAAGACAGGCAAGGAGATTCCGGCTGAAGAGGAGAGTGAGGAGCTCTGGGATCTTGGCGAAGAAGCGGAGGAGTTTTTGGAAGACGAGGAAACCACGGAGCTTTTGACCGTTGCTGGCGGTCTTGGAAAAGAGACCATCGTCGACAACACGAACCCAGAATGAGTTGAATTCGCGAGAACCAGAGGCGCCGATATCATGGTAGTGTTCGGCGAGGAGGTCCCAGGCAAAGTGGACCTGAGAATTAGCATTTGGCACCTTCACCCTGCGAGTCTCGTGCACCTCACCACCATCATCGTTGATAGTCTCCTTGAGAACAGCAGCCATATCAGACAGACCCTTGGCAGAGAATGGGTTCTCCCATGGCTTAACGGCCAATTCAGGGATCTGCTTACGGGCAAGGAGCCAAAGGCCGAGAGCTTCGGGGGTCTTAGCTAGGCCTTCTTTGGCAAGACGCTCAAGAGTCGATTGTACTTGGGAGTTGGAGAGTTGAGGAAGGGCCTGGGCGATGATCCAGCCGCATTGTGGGCGCATCCAGACTTTACGGTCAGAGAGTTTGAGAAGGAGGTTGAGGAGGGAGAACCAGCGGTCGGCTTCCTTGGGGGTGAGGATGTGAGCGTGGACGAAGCATTCAATACCGAAGAGCTGGCCGAAGAGAACGTCGCGCTCCTGCTGGCCGGGGACGTTGCCGATGGTTTCATTGAGGTTCCGGAGATGCGTAAGGAAAATGTCATAAGTGAGAGATGGGTAAGCACTGGCCAAAGCTTGGTTTTCCTTGCCAAAAAGTTGTGAGAGCATCTCGGTCAAGACAAGACTGAGACCCACCCGAGAAGCATTACGTCCTGAAGCCAGACCAGCGAACAAACGCTTCTCCAGATGTCTAGTCAGTTCTGCCTCAGAAACACCCGCTGTTCTCTCGCCGTCCTTCTCCTCGCCCAAAAGCCCTCTCAGAATGCGCAAAGCCGCCGCTGACCGGACAGCGCCATCCTCATGGCCAAGTCTGTCATATAAAAGGGCCTCGCCAATGCGATCTGTGATATCCAATTGCTCTGTTGGCTTCTTCAAGTCGACAGTGCCGCCACCAAATGGGCGGAGAACGGTGGTGGTTGTAGCGGGGGTCTCGTCACCGGAGTCGGGTGTCTCTTCGGCGTCGGAATCGACTTCGGCATCGGCCGGTGGGGGGTCGACGGGGTCGCTGGTGAGTTCGGAGGCGTCAATAATGGGCTTGAGGGACTTGGGCTTCTTGGTTTGCGGCTTGTCGGTGGAGCCACTGGGGGCGTTGTTTCTCTTGCGCTTGCTACCCATTTTGAATGTGTTTGGGGGGTATAATTGGTGTAGTGAGGTGTCACTTCCGGAGGGCTTACGGCGCATGTAGTCGGGAGCGCACGATATGTCGTCTCGTAAATTTTAAAGTGGGTCTAGTCCCAATTGGGATATTCTGCCGTCATTTGAAATCATGGCATTTTGACCGCTTTTAACTTGATAGTTTGGTTCACCGCCCTAAGTACTGCCCTCTTGCCAAATATTGCGACTGGATTTCCCTAGAGGCTCCGGATGATAACGGCTGACTGGGCACCTCACCTCTTGGCATGATATGACACCCGGCGCTGGTGGGCAATGGTGAGATACACTTGGTTTCGTTTTATTGGAGTATGTTGCTCTTGAATCATTGAAACACTGCGGTCGACTTGTATTCGTCAACCCACCTCATGAATTTGTTTCAGCCATATGCACTTGTCATATTCGACTGACGCCTCTAAGAACGTGTCTAGATTCCAATACAACGTCAATCTTCCTGACCAAGTACCGCTAGTCTGTCCGTCCCCATAAGTGGCAATACAGCTTCCAATATAGACGTTAGGCACGGTTATCAGAGCACTGATCCGATCCAACGTCCGCGTTACCAAAATTATCTTCAACTACTCGCATGTTTTGGCACAACAGTAACTCTATACGAAACCATATATTTGAAGATTTCCTGCTGCATGGACATGCTGTGCATCGTGTTAAACATGTCAATGGCGTCTGTCAATGAAGCCTTCGCGCTCCAAGCCGAAGCAGCCATCAAGACGCCTAAAATTCACTGTAGCAAGCCCTCTTACACCGGTACACCCTTGTTCACGAGACACTGTCTCCCTTTTCGGGGGGTGTACGTAACTCAGTTGCCTCTTTTTACCCCAGCTCCCTGACATTTAACACGTTTGGAGGTGCTTTTCTGCTTTTTCTCCACTGACCGCGAATCCCGATATGCTCCTAGAGGCTATGTATTTAGGGGCTTGCGTAGCCAGTATAGGGTAGCAAAGAGCCGCCAGAAGTCTTCATAGTACAAGCTGCATCAGGCTTTAGATAGCAAAAGACTGGCTCAAGGCTTGATTCCACGCTTATATGTAGTCCAGTCACCAATCATGTCTAGCGGCTAGACAGAAACGCCTTGTCCATCCCTACTTTCACTTCAGGGCGGAAACGTGAGAAACAAGACATACGTACGCAGGAACGCAAGGGCCACAAGTCTTTGAGCCGTGCTTCCGGCGCCGATTCGGTACTGTCGACTTATAGCCCGCAGTTTCTCTCCAGTCCGTTCAATTAACAACGCCGTCTCTAAAAGTATTTTCTTGATCTTTCCGTTGACGTCCAAAAGTTTCATTTTTGGATTAACTAGCTAGTTTCTAGTGGGACCTGATGGACGCCCGATCGGCAACAAAATCCTTCGGAAGGGATTCAAAGGCTCCTTAGCTGAGACAGTCTTGCGTTGGAATGCGGTTATGGAGACTGTAACTTTCCTGTTTGCTTACGACGACGCTAAATGTTGTGACTGGTTATCACATTAGACATGAGAGGAAATGTGTCGTAGTCCCGAGATACCCATTTGACAGAGGCCCAGAACACAATGTTGCAGTTGAATGACGACTACGATTTGATCGACTGCTAGGATTGCGCTATTCTAAGCTTCCTTCGGCTGCTGCTTGTCTCTCAAACGGGTGGAGTCTCGCTCGTTCGCCGACACGCCGTGAACACCACTCCACTGCCGCAAAACCCAGGGGTAAACACAATGGCGTTTGTTTGCTCATGTTGTCGGAGGGTTCTCCACATCTTGCTTCGAATGTCTATATGAATGTCTCCGTAGACCTGGAGTAGCCCCTTTTGTTCAGTATATACACACATGCATAGAGAGCCACGTCTTATCCGTTCATCTTCGTTCTCGTAGCTTGGTGTTGAACTCCTTCTCTCCGTTTCCGTTGCATCCGTCATATGTATGTACATGCCCTTGTACTTATCGCATCACCACACCTGGGAGTTATTTGTACCTCTTTAGCCGGTTGAACAATTGATTCACGTGCCTATCTTTCTAATATCACCCGAAGAAAACACAGTAACTGCTGGATTTGTATTACTTGTACTCATATTTCTTCTTCATCTCCCCGATCGTTTTCATTTTCCTTCTTCTCAGTCCTTTTCTTTTCCCCATTTCCCGCTTAGGTTGCCATTGTCCTTGGCGAACGCCCTCGCCACAGCCAGCCCTCTATCACCAAAACCCCCGTCTGAAGATAACTCCGCCTCTTTATCGACAGCTATATCCTCACGTTAACCCTGTTTCTCCTGGCTTCATTACCAGTTCATTTGGTTATTCTCCTTATCTGGGCAATTCATTCTGCCTAGAACCTCTCTTTGCTTCAATTTCTTTCGGGTCATTCTTTTATCCCTGGTTTCGTCCTGTCATTGCACCTTCGCCGTCTGATCGGCGCGGTCACAACGCATAATACTTTGCGCCATCTATTGGTCTTCCGCCTCCATTCCTGCTTTTGACACCTCGCCATAGCAGCCACAGTATAATCCCAGGTCCCTGGTCTATCCACTAAGCTGGCGACCTGTTGGCATCCGTAACACAGATCACTGGGCTACCTGCGTCCTTGGTCTCCTGGAACTGGTCCACCCCACGCTTAGCATTTCAACAAGCGTAGTTGTTCCTAATCCTACGACGCTTGATTCCGAGGTTAGAACGCTGATATATATAGCCAGCCCCCCCCGCTGTATCTGTTGGAGTGTGTTTCTAGTTCTCTCAGTCTTTAATCTTTACTTTTCACCTCAACACCCTTACTCCACATTCACAATGGGTGTCGCATTGTTTTCCCGCCGGCGCTCCATATGGCCATACCTTCTAGGTATCGTCACGCTTCTCCTCCTACTTGGTCACCATACCGAGACTCTGCCAACTTCATCAATGGCATGGCCACCAACAGTTCCTACGGCCGCCTCTACAGTCGGTGCGACCCACCTCAGATCGGATAAGATGAGAGCTTGGTGGAAATCTGCCCGCCAGGCTCTTGACGACTTTGGCCCCAAGGCTCGCCCTATCAAAGGCTACGGCCCTCCCAGTGAAGAATCGATCGACCCCAAGGTTCCTGGACCTCACGTGCTTCCCGACTTCATTAAGGACTACCCTCGCCGCGAAATCGACAAAGTTAAGAGCGCTCACAAGAAATTTGTTGCTGCCGCCAGTCACCTTGCTCCCAAGCTGCCCTACAACGCCGGTACCCGTGGCATCGTTATGAGCGGTGGTGGCAAGTACTTTGGCAACGCTCTTACTAGCATTGTTCTCATGCGCAAAGCTGGCTGCCAACTTCCTGTTCAGCTGTTTGTCAACGACCAGAACGATTGGGATGACACCATCTGCGGCCAGGTCCTTCCTAAGCTCAACACGGAATGTGTCGTTATGACGGATATTATCGGTACTGACAAGGTGGAGAAATACCAATACAAGGTCCTCTCCATTCTGTTCTCTTCTTTCGAGGAGCTCCTCTTCCTCGACGCCGATGCTTGGCCCGTGCGCGATATCACCCCGGTTTTCGAAAACGAACCCTTCACCTCCCACGGTCTCATTGTTTGGCCCGATTTCTGGCTGCCCACTGTCTGGCCCGGTTTCTACGACATCATCGAAAAGCCAGTCACCGACTTCACTGGCATCCGCGCCTCTGAGTCTGGCATGCTCGTCTACAGCAAAGCCAAGCACGCCGACTCCCTCATCCTCGCTACCTACTACAACTGGTATGGCCCCAGCCACTACTACAACATCTTCTCTCAGCTTGCTCCCGGTGAGGGTGACAAGGAAACTTTCCGCCAGGCTGCCATTGCTCTTGACAAGCCCTGCTGGAGTATCCGCTCTCCTGACACCGTTATTGGCCGTTGGCTCAACGAGACCTTTGAGTCGTACGGTATCAAGCAGATGGACCCCATTGAGGACTACCGTCTGGCCAAGTTCAAGGAGGGTGGCGGTGAGCTTAAGAAGAATGAAAAGGGCGATGAAATCTGGGCCGCTCCGTTGTTCATTCACCACAACCACTGGAAGATGGACCTTCCTAGCATCCCAAGCATGAAGGACCCAAACTTTGAGCTTAACAGCAAGGGTGAGCAGGAGAGATTGTGGGGTAACGACTCTGACCTCATCGCTCGGACGGGCTACGACGTCGAGGCTCTCATGTGGAAGTCGCTGATCCAGAATAACTGTGAGGGGTCGTTCCGCAAGGACTGTGCTGCGCTGCGGACTTACTACCGCAACGTGTTTAAGGAAGAGCCTTAGAGATAATTTGGGTTTCTATGGATTTGGTTAGGAGTTGTTTGGATTATTGGACATGGACACTTTGGGAAGTTTTTTTGGCGTTTTTCTCTGTTTCATGGAGTTCTTTTTTTCTGGTTATGTTGGCATATTTTTATAGGTTTTGTATTCTCCATAGATGTGGTTTATGTTCGGACAATGGACTTGTTTATTTTTCTCTGTTACTCTTTTATGCTGAAGTCATCCATTGTTTCACTTTCACTATGCTAAGACATATATATGTCACTTGTTTTAGTCTAGATCGTCTACGCTACCCGAACGCTATCTAAAACAAAGTTTAGATCATGATCGATAGGCTTGCAAGCTACATGACAGTAATAACACTGCAGTACTGCATAATCACGTCGACCAAATCCGCACAATTGTGTAACACACGCGCTGGCTGTATGCGAATGGTAGGGTTAGGGCTACAACATCAATTGCAAGCTATGATTGGTTGTTTGGCTGATTAGTGGGGTCTGGAGGGGCCAAGGTCGGAGAGGTTGTCAACAGGCTGCAGGTCTACGTCATTAACAGCGACAGATTAGGAGATATATTTTGTAAACTGCGCCTGTCTACATCTCGTAAGAGTTTCGACCGACCGCCTTATTTTCCCGTCGTCAACATCCTTCGTTATACCCCGTCAGCTAGCCTGACTGTTTCCTTCCTTACAAATCATATACAACCCCATCGCAATCGTTGCGACTACAAACATTTGCATTCATAATGGCTCATTCTCATTCTCACGCTGCTGCCAGCGAGGCTGCTGGGCCAACGGAGACTGTTTGGCTTGGTGCGCCCGCGCCCCGCGGGTACAAGGATATTACGGCTGAGGTGGATAGATCGGGTATTGACCTGTTGAACTCAGATGATGCTGCGACGATCTTGGTGGATTTGAAGGAGCCAGCGGGCTTGGTTGAGATGGAGGGGGCGGGTTCGGGGAAGAAGGACTGCGTCACTAGTTCGACGGATAAGCAGCTTTTGCTTTTTGTGCCGTTCAAGTCGGTTATCAAGTTGCATACTATCCAGGTGAGTTTGGCCGATAGTGGGAAGACGAAATGGGAGACAGAGTGCTAACAGTTATGGTGTAGATTACCTCCCGGCCCACGGGCGAAGACGAGGATGGCAACGCGACTGAGATGCGCCCAAAGCAGATCAAGATATTCACGAACCACACTGATAACTACGGCTTCGAATCTGCCGACGAACTTCCTCCCGTTCAAGTCGTCGACATCACACCCGACATGTGGAATGACAAGTCAACCGTCTCCATCCCCACCAAGTTTGTACGATTCCAAAAGGTCGTCTCTATTACCCTTTACTTTGAAGATGGCGAGGATGAGGATTGCGAGGTTACCAGAATCGACCGGGTGCGGTTTATCGGACAGGTTGGCGAGAGTAGAGAGGTTCAGGCGCTGCAGGATCTTTCTAAGGAGGAGTAAGGATAGATGATGGATAACATGATCTTTGGTGGTTGTTTAGATGAATCACGTCTGGTTTGGACATGTCCGTAGTCGTTAGTTTGGATTTCGATATAATATACCCTAACCCCTACAACATCCACCAAGCGCCCCACTGGCCCAAATTTCCCCTCAAAAACTTAACTTCCTTTTCCCACTTAACCCCAGCTAACCCTAACTTTTCGCGCCTCGACACGCTCAATCACCTTCATCATCATGGAGATGGATACCGACCCGCAGACGGAGGCNAAAAGTACAACCCAATGGTGACATTCATGAACAGCGGGGTCCTCGGACCCAAAATCATCCTTGCTATGGCAGGTGTAGTCACAGCCATTGGCTGGAACCACGTCTACCAAAGCATTGCCCTAGCCAACCCCTTCGTGATAATGGCTTGGTCATCTCACCGTGCGAAAAGCTCCATCCTAGTAAAGCGGTCTAGTAACGCCTACATCGGGATATTCACCAGCATCCGGCACCGCCAGGTCTTCGCTATCCCCGCGGCTCTACTCTCTATCATTGCTGACTTTCTCCCGTTGATAATGTGCAATATCCCCCAACGCTCATCGACCTCCCTCATGGTCACCGTACATAATTTCTGTACGGTGTTCACATTGGTGATTTTGGTCTTCATGGTGGCTATCTTGTGTATGTCCCTGACGATTAAAATACCTTATATGCACGGAGACCCACGAACCATTGCCGGGGCAGCCGCCTACGTGGTTGATTCAACACTCATGGAAATGGTGCGCACCCGGCAACTATCTATGATGAACAGTGTCGAGTCGGAATCACTCGTGACGACACTTAACAAAAGGTACGCTCTCGGTGGTATGCTCGGAGTCTCAGGTGGCGAGAGAATCGGCGTGGAGGCTGTTGGTGATGATTACAATGTTTAAACTAGCTCTCTTTTCTTATACATTCAATAATAATGCTACCCTTGAATATATTCCACATCAGGAAACCCCAAACGCCCCTGTTTCGCATCTCTTATGTGGACCCTGTCACTTTTAGCCGCAGAGAGTATTGTACCTTCGGTTGCGCAAAAAACTTAACTTCCTTTTCCCACTTAACCCCAGCTAACCCTAACTTTTCGCGCCTCGACACGCTCAATCACCTTCATCATCATGGAGATGGNCCACATCAGGAAACCCCAAACGCCCCTGTTTCGCATCTCTTATGTGGACCCTGTCACTTTTAGCCGCAGAGAGTATTGTACCTTCGGTTGTCTTATCCGTGAAGGAGCGACAACTGGTGTCTTTCCTTCTTTTTTTTCTCCAGGTGAGATAGACATTGTGGCGGTTTTTCTTTTTTCATTTTCTTCAGGCGCATTCCCGTCATTCACTGATCGTCAAATCCTTTCCAATCCTTATCTCCCGCGCCATTGGAGAAAAAAAATCCCTTTTCTTTCGGATACATCCCGACAAAAATGTCTACTACAACCGCCCTGAATCTTCACCTTCGAATGCGCCTCCGTTTGCGCCCGACCTTATCACCCGGATATCCCCGGCCTTTTTGTTCTCTATCACCCCGCGAAACTGCCCTCCTCCTAGCCCTCCAAAATGTCCTTCCCCGTCGCACCCAAATGACGTCATTCCAGTCTCGTCGCTACTACCACGACTACTTTGTAACCCACCTACCATCATCATCCATGCACCCCGACAGTAATCCACGCCACAAACTTCCTCGGGAAGCCTCCACACCACATAGNTTGTCGGAGTGAAAAGGTCAGCCCAGGCGCGTTAGTTAGCACTATAAATATACATCATCATCATCATCATCACCCAAATTTCCCCTGGCTAAAACACAACCAACCCCACTATTCCAGTCTATATAAACCCCTCGACGCCCGCCCAAACTTGAGATAATTCCTTTCCTTTTCTTCTTCGTGCGGCTGGCACAGCACTTTGTTTCCCTGGTTTGCTTCTGGTCCAAATTCAACGACCAAGCGGTTCCCCCTCTCTCCCTTCGTCTCTCCCTCGGGAAGAGTCGTGGGGGGAAAAGGGGGGCCGTTCCCGAATGGAAGCGTCAGCTGTTGTCACAGAACAATCAATTGCAGGCCCGCGAGCTCAGTTAAGGAAGCCGGATCGGACGCTGTTCTTGGATCTCATTTCTTCTTCGGAAGAGGAGAGGGAAGAGAACGGATGATGGCTGGTGGAATTTTAGTCTTCATATGCCGGGTTAGCTAGTACTCTCTTCGGGGATACGGTGTTGACGCGGTAGATAGAGGCGGGACATTTTCTTTTTTTCTTTTACATTTTTTGTGAAAGTTTTTGCGCGTTTGCCGATGGGACCTTAATTGGTCCTGTCGGCTTTCTTGCGTTAGCTAATTAACCCTAACTAATAGGGTATCAACAGTGCGAATATAGTTTGATCGGCGCAAAGACTGTGCGTGCGCACTGTGAGTTTGATGCACGTCACGTGCCTGGGTTAGTCAGTGACAAGTTGCAAAGAATCATATTTTCCGCATCTCGTATTATGAGTTGTGAGTTGTGGTCAAGACTTCTAGAATTGCCGTTGTCTCAAGATCATTTCTGTATGTTTATGTGAAATATCCGTTCGATTGAAGCCCAATATAGGTGTTTTATCAATTTCTTAGGGTATACCAAGTTGTCACTGTGCGAAAAAAGACATGGCGACGGTAGAATGACACTGTGAGAAACTGCACTAGGGTACATGACCCTAAACAGCAAAAACGCAAACAAGCTATAGACCGACCTAAGTAACCCAGAGCCAACAACAACAGCCATAATAGTTTAATGGTTAGAATATCACGTTGTGGACCTTGGGACCTCCCAGTAACACGAAAATCCGTGGTGATCCATGTTCGATTCATGGTTATGGCACATTATCTTTTTGCATTTTTTCTTGATGTGAGTGGATGAATGGTGTGTGATCTGTTCTTTTGTTTTGATGGTGGTACTTTTGTTGTGTTGGCGGGCAACCTATACCATTGGGGTGTGCTGTCGGGCTATACCGTGCCTGATTTTGGGTTGGTGTTACGGACTGTCATGGACTATGATGATTTATGTGATATTTGATGATGGATTTATATTGTTGAATTCCGGACTGGCTGTAGATGTTAGTGGTGTTGGTTATGTGGGTATGTATGTATGCTAGTGTTGGATGAACATGTCATTTCTGTCACAGTCCATAGCGTTGCAGTTGAGACGAGAAACTGTGACTGTCTTAAAAGACCCATTTCAACGGAAATTGAAGTACCGCAAAGTTCCGCTACGTGATAGCAATGTAACAACACGGCCCAAAGGAAGCTGCTTTTTACATGAATAAATCGAATGGCTTGATTATAAGAGTCTAAATGGCTGTGTTTAATCCGCATTTAAGTCTACTTATTTCACTCCGCCCTGTCATACATATTCGCATGATCAAGCCTGTTTTGGGATATGTTGACATTCATTGGTCGAAATACTAATTTATCGTTGGTTTGGGAAAGTAAGCCCCGGAAGACAAATGGTAATGTATTTAATTGGGTATAAGTGATTGAGTGATAAGGTTATAGCTATGAAACGGACAGTGTAAAAAAACGCTATGCTGGGAAAACATGATGGGTGACGTGCAAGTATGTATGCACATGTGTACATAAATACATGATCTAGTTTGACGTAGATGGATGAGATGGAGACGATTCAACATTGGGAAGAGCTCCAGCCATTGGGAGAGACCCATCCGAGGAAGGGGGTTGTTCTGATGGCGACACCGGGAGAGACGACGTAGGTTGAGTTGACACGGGAGACGTATTAGGTGACGGAAACCTATCCAACAAGTTACCACCATCCACAGAAGCAGAAGCAGGAGCCGCATGATCAACGGGCAGAGAAGGAAGTGGTTTGAGAGGAAGTTCATAACGCGGCGGCACATCACCCATGATCTCCTGCGGCTCCCGAACAATCGTTGCAATCTCAACAGGACGAACAACAGCACTCAGTTCCATCGGCCCCTTATAACACACGGGGGTAGCCACGCGGGAATCAATAGCAATGGCATCCGCATCAGTAGCAAAGTACCGCTCCTCAATGTTCTCAATGAAAACAGGCTTAGGCTTTTTAGCTCGGCGCTGAACGAGCTTCCATATGAGAAAGCTGACGAAGGAGATAACGGAGAGACCAGCACCAATACCGATACCGGCTATGGCCGCAGTGGAAAGGCGTGATTGCACAGGAGATTTGACAGGAATTATACTGTATTTGGAGTAGTCAGTAGTGGTGGAACTTGTGTTGATGATGGTTGTGTTGGCAATGTCCGTTTCAGTGCTGGTGGCCTTTTCGAACGGAAGAGGAGTGAGTGTGGCATTATAATATGAGATACCGTTGTATGACCCGATGTAATATGAACAATCACGTTCACTATAGGCGAGCTGTCTGAGTTCACTGTTGAACCAATATACGCGGGAGTAGTTACGTTGATAATCGGTGAAGGCGCTAATTCCATAGGAGCGATCAACTGACTCTCCTACTTTAGTTGTACCATAGATGGAACTAAATGTGCTGCGGTCATAGTCGCCGGTGTAGTTGTCGGCCCTCAATTTGTCTTCGTAGACGTTGTTGTTGTATAGCAAGTCGTTGTCTTCGTTAACCCAGAAGAACCAGAGGATAAGATAACCTCGAGGGTCCTGGGTCATCGCGAGACAATTACTCTCGGTATCGTAGGTACCAGGGAGATCTCCATCGCGTTGGTGGGTATCGATGAAATCGATAGTACTCGTTGAATTGGTTGTCGCTGTCGTACTAACGGAACTTGGAAAGCCATCTGGTGGAGGGTTAACACAGCAGTCAAATAACTAGGAAAGAACAAAAACTTACAGACATCATACGCTTCAAGCCAAGGCGTGCCCACGTTATAGAAGAACTCAGTGCTGTTAACGGCATACCCAGATGCTCTAGGTTTCCCATCCGGTACCTGTGACAACGTGTAACCAAAAGCAGCAAAACCAGGAGGCGAAACTTGGGTGAGTCGAGAGGGGACCGCCGTGTAATTGTATACATTTTCAAATTGCCAGGCGGTGTTGTTTTTGTCCAGCCAAGACACGGCAAGGTATGGTATATAGTCGGTAGCAAGCGTCGCTGATATGGGAGTTCCCTTTTTGATGTAGTAGCTGTCAAAACCAACACGGGTGCTGATGTTGTAGGTTGTATTTGATATGGGGCCAATGATATCGGAGCCGTTGCAGTGATATTCCGTCATGACGATGTCTTTTTGCTTGTTTTGGTAGACAAGACCAGTCTTGGAGGGTTAGTATGTTTATACTCAAGATGAACATCAGGAACATAAATGGCTGCTTACCACGTCAGAGCCAGTGCTATTCCCCAGATACAAGATCTCAATGTTACTGACACTGATGAAATCCGACGGTAGTGCCACTGTCTGATTAAACACCCAGTCATCCGCCGAATCTGCACAAGTCCCCATAAGCAACGAATCTTTGTAAACCATTGCCAACTGCATTCTACCATCCTGAGCCCAAGTACTAATAAGCCCAGCGGACACCCAGCTTGCCACCAGGGCAACTGTCGTATAAAACTTCGAGACTAACATGCTCGAGATAGTTAAAAGGAAAGACTGAAAAAGAAAGACTAAGGAAACAACGAAAGAATGTGTCGTGATGCAGTCGAAAAGAATGGAACTGGACCAACACCCGTCCCAGACAGAATGAAAAAAGGGGTATCAATCACAAGACAGAACCTCAAAGTCCCGACAAATGGTGTCTGTCTCTTCATATATTCACATATCCGCAGGCCCCCGGCTCCCTCTGGTCGGTACTTTCGTTACAGAATAATTCGCTACCCGTGCCGAGTGCACGCATCTGCGCGAATAGGCTGGTCGCCCTGTCTCATTAAGCGCCATCACACACAAATCGGGCGATAGAGTTCCATATCACTTTTCAGACTATCCTCCTGCAATCACAATCACACTGTTGTTGATGATCTTTCCAGTTTGGTGGTACACATACAGTTAGGGTTCATAATCTGGGGTCTCTGTGAATTTCCTTTTTAAGGTATTCCCTCTTTTAGATGGTCGGGATAGACTGGTTCGGGAATGTAGGACATAGCGTCATTGGTGCAACGCGAATGAATGGTTATTGAAACGACACGACAGGTCGTGCAAAGCAAACATTACTATATTAGCGGGTCAACTAAGAAACTGCCCACACCCACAAAACTATACAACAACTGGTAGCACACTATCTTAACCCGCCCGTGAGTCAGGTACTGACCCATGAAGCTCTTGTGGATCCATGAACTGCCGAGCGGGTAATTCGGCAGGCGGTCCCGACGGGAATCCACCGGATCCTAATTCAGGTGAGCACATGGAAACGAGGGTACTCCGTTGACCGTTAATACTTTGAGTCATTGAAGAAACCCCACCGACAGATGGTGGCGGTGGCGAAGCAGGCATGTCATAAAGATTTTTGTACGGAGATGGCTCAGACGGCGGAGCCTGAGGAGGCATCGAAGTTGTGATTGGCGGGGGAATGTTCTGGGCGGCTTTGGCTTTCTTTGCTTTCTGGTAGCGATAGAAGAAGAAGAGAAGACCAAGGAGAAGGATGGCACCGCCAACGCCGACGCCGACACCGACGCCGATTTTGGCACCGTCGGAAAGGCCATTAGACTTGGAGGAAGATTTCGCATCGGAGGTACCCGAGTTTGTCGACGCCGTGTCCGACGTTGTGTTGAGGAAGTCCACGGTGACAAGCTTGGCATTATATTGGTTGGCAACATCTGAAGCATCTCGCTCGATGTAAACCATCTTTCCATTATTGTCAACCCAGTAGCAACGTGAATAGCTCATTTGGACATCGAGGTAGACAGTCAAGCCGTAAGTGCGGTTTGCCTTGCCAAAACCCGAGTATAGGTTGTCGAAGTTTTGGGTTTCGCGCATGCTATCTGTTTTGTTTGTGCTGTACTCTCCGCCAGACTTGACGTTTGTGAGAGTGTAAACTTCGTTGTTGGCACCGATGTAGAAGATCCAGACTCCATTTTCACCGGCGCGATCGAAAGTGGCAGCAAGGCCGTTGTAATTAGTGTCGTAACCGTATATTTCGTATTTGGCCTTTTCACCGGTGTATTCGAAGTCTGTCTCATTTGTAGAGAGATTCGTGACATTCTCGGGGAGGGCATTGGGGTAACCATCTGATAGACATACATACGTTAGTGAAATGATTCTACCAACTAAAATGGCCAAGAACAACTTACAGATATCCCAAGTATCAGAACCGAGGTCCGCAAAGCCGTAGAAAAACTGGGACGAATCGACGGCATAGACAGTTCCGATGTAAGAATCGTTTATCTGCATAGACACGATTCCACTACCCGGATGATCCAATGGGGTCACGCGGTTCATGTTATGAAAGTCGCCTTTCACAAATGCACCATACGTCATCAATGCGGACCCATTGGTACCTTGGTAAAATACCGACAACAAGCCCTGGTCTGTGGCTGATTGCACGGAGATTGATGTCTTATCTAGCACATCAAACTGAGTAGCACCCGCCTTTTGACTGATGGCACCGGGGTTCATGGGACCACCAACGTTGATACCATTACAAGGGTATTGAATCGAGACAATGTTGTTATCGGTATTTTGGTAGAGCATGCCGGTCTAGAAAGGCAAGTTAGTCAAACACGATCACCGGATCAGGGGAGCTGTTGGTCTTACAAAATTGCCGCCTTCTGCCTGTCTGTAGAAGATGGCGATGGAACTGCCATCAGCAAAGTCATCTGGCAAGGGAAGACTTTGGTTAAAGACCCAGTCATCTTTATTCCAGGAACATGTTCCCATGAGTAGACGACCGTCTTTAACCCAGGCTAGTTGCATCATGTTATTCCACGCCCACGTTGCGATTTGCGCCGCCTGTCCACCGACCACCAGTGTGAAAATCAGAAAAAGTCTCAACAACATCGTGATAACTCCGTGACCGAAAAAAGAAAATTAAAAAGATCGATCGGCCAAACTCGTCAACACATTAGAACCGTGAATCCTGAGTCAGGACATCCTCTCACTCTTATACTTCTTGACGGAGAAATTTGTCAGGCCAGCCTAATATGCAGTTCGACCTATCGGTCTGACTGTATGGTCATGCTTCTGGTAATCTTATAAGGAACCCGGGCAATTGAGCCAATAATGTCTCCGATATCCTGTGCTTAAGTGATTGACCGGGCGAAGTTGGAGTGATTCCCTTGGCAGTGTGAGAGCCTATGTGCTCCGCAATCATGCAACTAGCTGAGCCCTCGGTTTTGCCGAACCGCGGTGTTGGCAAAGCTGCTCGGAGAGTTGTTTGGTGGGGTGTACGCCTTGCAGAGCAGCTGGTGACACAAGTCTTATGCAAACGGCGGGGATAAAGAGGAGACAGGAATGAAGGATTAAGAGAAAGAGGTCCCACGTAAATACAACAATGATTTGCAATTAGCTGATGTATAACGGGAAAACACTAAAAATAACAGACATGTATATACAATCATAGGCGAACAATGGAGACCAACGATAAAGGATCAAGAAGCATTCACGACTAAGACCCATAAAAATTAACCAGCCGTACCAGATCCTTACTTTTCCACCGCAGGCAACTCACTAGCTGTCGGCACATCACCCATCATCTCATGCGTCTCAGNCTCTCTCCTCTCAGACAACTCCGCCGGCGCCGGCGACCACGCACCCCCAAGGGAATTTGGTGATGCAGTGGGCACCGGGGACTCTTTGCCCATAAGCTCCTGTGGCGTCTTCATTATCCCGGGACTAACACTAGGCGAGCAGACCGATGGGTCGGCGAGGGAATTGAGGGTAACTTCATTGGCCTTTGCAATCTTTGCAGCCTTTGCAGCTTTCCGATGCCGAATGAGGAAGATGGCTATGGCGATTATGGCGAGGAGGGAGCCACAGCCGACGCCGGCACCGATGCCGATTTTGGCGCCAGTGCTGAGACCGTTTGAGGTGCTAGAGGAGTCAGAACCGGACCCCGAGGAACCTGTAGAAGTCTTGCCCGAGCCAGTGAACTCAACGGTTGTTGTGTCCGNTACACGACATTATCCTTGCTATCCATCCAGTACGCGCGAGAGTAATTCCTCAAGACGTCTGTGTAGGCTGTTATGCCGATTGTGCGGTTTACTGATGACCAGCCTGAATAGCGTTGTGTAAAGGTGTCTGTTGGTAATTCCGTATCACCGGGGTCTGCAGTGACATCTGTAGTGCTTCGGCCCACGTTGCTGAAGATATTTAACCCGTTGCTGTCTAGATAGAAGAACCAGAGACCAGACGGACCAAGAGGATCGTAGGTGACGGCAAGATCCGAGTAGTTGACATCGTAATCAGAAAGCTCAACATCGACGCCACTGTTTGTGTTGAGGAAGTCGGGGCCGTAGGTGTCAGTGTTGGTNCTCTCCTCTCAGACAACTCCGCCGGCGCCGGCGACCACGCACCCCCTAGGGAATTTGGTGATGCAGTGGGCACCGGGGACTCTTTGCCCATAAGCTCGTGTGGCGTCTTCATTATCCCGGGACTAACACTAGGCGAACAGACCGATGGGTCGGCGAGGGAATTGAGGTTAACTTCACTGGCCTTTGCAATCTTTGCAGCCTTTGCAGCTTTCTGACGCCGAATGAGGAAGATGGCTATGGCGATTATGGCGAGGAGGGAGCCACAGCCGACACCGGCACCGATGCCGATTTTGGCGCCAGTGCTGAGACCGTTTGAGGTGCTAGAGGAGTCAGAACCGGACCCCGAGGAACCTGTAGAAGTCTTGCCCGAGCCAGTGAACTCAACGGTTGTTGTGTCCGGAGTCCAAGCATTCGTAGTGTCGGATCCGTCTCTCTCAATGTACACGACATTATCCTTGCTATCCATCCAGTACGCACGAGAGTAATTCCTCAAGACGTCTGTGTAGGCTGTTATGCCGATTGTGCGGTTTACTGATGACCAGCCTGAATAGCGTTGTGTAAAGGTGTTTGTTGGTAATTCCGTGTCGCCAGGGTCTGCAGTGACATCTGTAGTGCTTCGGCCCACGTTGCTGAAGATATTCAACCCGTTGCTGTCTAGATAGAAGAACCAGAGTCCAGACGGACCAAGAGGATCGTAGGTGACGGCAAGATCTGAGTAGTTGACATCGTAATCAGAAAGCTCAACATCGACGCCACTGTTTGTGTTGAGGAAGTCGGGGCCGTAGGTGTCAGTGTTGGTGGCATTGTCCTGGATGGAGTTTGGATACCCGTATATATCCCAAGACCCATTTCCCCGATTACCCGTGCTATAGAAGAACTGGGTATTGTTGTGTGCATAAAACGCAACCTGGTAAGTGTCGTCATACTGCGATGTTGTGATTCCATTCCCCCAATAGGTCATCGGCGTAACTTTGTTCATACCCACAAAGTCACCGCCGGCATATGCCCCGTACGCCATCAGTGCCGAGCCGTTGACACCTTGGTAGTAGATAGATAGTAGTCCGGTCACGGTGGCAGTCTGTACTGAGATAGCGGTGCCAGGCTTGATGTCGTAGATGNCTATAGAAGAACTGGGTATTGTTGTGTGCATAAAAGGCAACCTGGTAAGTGTCGTCATACTGCGATGTTGTGATTCCATTCCCCCAATAAGTCATCGGCGTAACCTTGTTCATACCCACAAAGTCACCGCCGGCATACGCCCCGTACGCCATCAGTGCTGAACCGTTGACACCTTGGTAGTAGATAGATAGTAGTCCGGTCACGGTGGCAGTCTGTACTGAGATAGCGGTGCCAGGCTTGATGTCGTAGATGGTGGCACCGGCCTTTTGGCTGATTTCTTTGGTGTTCTTGGGTGCCATGACGTTGACACCATCACAGGCGTACTCGGCGGAACGGATACTAGAGTCACTGCTTTGGTAGATAAGACCAGTCTTAACACGTCAGTATTAGTACATAGGACATTTCATGCTGATTCTGTCCAAACTTACAAAGTTCCCACCTTCCGCCTGACGATAAAATATGTCAATATGACTACCATCCATGAAGTCACTCGGCAGGTCAAGCGTCTGATTGAACACCCAGTCCTCCTTACTGTTAGAACACGTCCCCATTAACAGTTTTCCATCCTTCACCATAGCCAACTGCATCATGTTACTCCAAGCCCATGTTGCAATATGCGCCGCCGCCGCCATCCTCAGGAACACAACAACCGCAAATACCCGGAAGCCCAGCATGATTGAAAAAATGAGATACAAAAAAAGAAAGACATGAAGTGAACGCTATGATGCGTCCTCAAACATAGACACGAGAAAAAGAGATGGTGACGGGAAGGAACTTCCCTTTTGTATGTACGCTAAAGGACTCGCGAGTACTTTTAATATAGATCGTCCACCCCCGAACCCGATTCCAAAAAAAGTTCCTCCNGCAGTCTGTACTGAGATAGCGGTGCCAGGCTTGATGTCGTAGATGGTGGCACCGGCCTTTTGGCTGATTTCTTTGGTGTTCTTGGGTGCCATGACGTTGACACCATCACAGGCGTACTCAGCGGAACGGATACTGGAGTCACTGCTTTGGTAGATAAGACCAGTCTTAACACGTCAGTATTAGTACATAGGACATTTCATGCTGATTCCATCAGAACTTACAAAGTTCCCACCTTCTGCCTGACGATAAAAGATGTCAATATGACTACCATCCATGAAGTCACTCGGCAGGTCAAGCGTCTGATTGAACACCCAGTCCTCCTTACTGTTAGAAC